>JBBYHL010474210.1:0-13314 GCA_038381835.1 Adansonia madagascariensis | reverse complement strand
AACTTGACAATTCATTGACTCAAAAATAACTTTCATCCCTTTATCACATAATTGACTAATACTAAAGAGGTTATGTTTAAGACCTTTGACAAATAGAACATTTTCAATGTTAAATGAGGAATTGTTACGAATGGTTCCAATGCCTTCAATTTGTCCTTTTGAGTTATCACCAAAAGTAAACTTCCACCATCTTTAGGCCTTAGTTCCATGTATAGACTTTTGTCACTAGTCATGTCTCTTAAGCATCCACTATCAAGGTACTTAGAATTTTTCTTTGTTGAATTTGCCTTGAAGCAATGTTCTTCCTCCTACAAACACAAAATCCTATTTTGTTTTTAGGTATCAAAATTTTCTTGGGTCCTTGAGTATTAGTGTTCAGAATTCTTGTGCCTTTTGGAATCTATTTCATTTTGGTAGCCTCATCTTGAGATGTGCTAACTCCTTTAGGAATGCATACCCTCCTAATAAGCTTACCTCTATAATTAATGGTCTTTAAAGAACAAGTATGAAATGTATGACCAAGTTTATGGCAATGAGTGTATATGCTAGTTGCATCAAATGATTCCTTTTGTGTCACAAAAAAATTATTAAAATGAGTTTCTTTTTCAATTTTATTATAGCCTAAACCATCTTTATCAAAGAATGTTCTTTATGTTTCTAGCATATCATTCAATTTTTGTTATGCCATATAAAATCTTGAGAATGAGTTATGCAAGTTTGTATTTTTTTTGGCTAGATCATTAATATTAACTTGTAACTCATCTACTTTCTTTTTAAGATTATTATTTGTCATGCTTAATGATTCGTTTTCTTCTTTTAAGTTTAGAAATCAATATTTTAAATTTATAGTTTCAAATTCTAATGCTAACTCATTAAATGTATCTTGCAATTCATCAAATGAATATGAATTAGCATTGGAGGATACCTTTGACTCATCAAGAGTTATAAGACATAGGTTGGCCACTTCATTATCATCATTGTCAGATGTGTCGCTATGGCTCCATGTAGCCACCATAGCCTTTTTCTTTTGTTTCTTCGTGTTTTGCTTCTTCCACATTGGACTTTAAATTTGATGTATCTCGACTTCTTGCACTCGTAGCAAATTAATTGGTCTTTTTCCTTCTTGCTTGACTCTTCCGTCACTATTGCTCTTCTAAGAGGTCTTTTTGCTTTGTTCATTCTCATGAATTTGTTGAATTTTCTTACAAACATAGCCATCTCTTCATCTTCCTCAACCTCATCGTCATCATCATCATCATTATCATCACTTTGAGTGGTTGATTTAAAGGCAACACTTGCCTTCTTTGGTGGCTCTTGACCATGTTTGATCTTTATCTCATAGGTTAGAAGAGAACCGATGAGTTCATCCAAAGAAAGTGTGTTGGGATCCTTGGATTCCTCAATTGCTATCACTTTTGCTTCCTAAGACTTGGGAAGACTATTAAGTAGCTTCTTTGCCAACTTTTTATTTGGATAGGTCTTTCCAAGTGCTTTCAACCTATTTATAATATCCATAACCTATCCGACATTTCTTTGATAATCTTATCCATTTTCATCTTGAACAATTCATAGTTAAGTTTAAACATACTTATTTTGGATTTCTTGACTTGATTTGTTCCTTTATGAGTGGTTGCAACTTGTCCCACACTTGCTTGGCATTGTCATAAAGTAAAACTCTATCGTACTTACTTGGACCAAGAGCGTAAAATAGTGTGTGCATGGCCTTGGCATTTAATTATGCCATTTTAGTGTCTTGCACATCCTATTCATCTTCTTTCTTTGGCATAACACTATCTCCAACTCTCTTCTTAGGAATGAGTGGTCCGTTGACAATGATCTTCCATACTACTCATTAGCTTAGATAAAAAGCCTTATCCTTGTCTTTCAATATTAGTAGTTGTTACCATTAAAGAGTGGAGGTCTCATGAAGGAATGGCCTTCAAGTTCCATAGCATTTGCATTTATCTCAAATGCCATGAGACAAACTTTATCTTGGCTATTTAACTCTTATGAGCTTCTTGAAGCTTTAAGCATGATGTTTGCATCCTCTGTTTTTTGTGCTATTAAGAATCTTTTCTCAAGGTTGTGAAATCTATAATAGAGACCAAAGCTCTTATACCAATTGTTAGCTCAAGGTAAAGATTGAACTAAGAGAGGGGTGAATTGGTTCTACAAGAAAATTGATCACAAATTTATCTTTTACAAAAATTTGAAATAAATTGAAAGTAAAAAGAAGTTAAGGATAAGAAAAACAAACAATTGATATATAGATGTTTGATCCTTGAATTTAGAACTTACGTCCTCTCTTCTTAGCACTTCTTTGCCAAGGTGATTCTCACAATTCACTAATGAATTTGTTACCTTTAAGACTAAGGTATAACCTTACAACTCTATCTTTTTGATGCTTAGATAAAATCTTTCAATCCCCTCAAAATTCTACCCAAAATTCTTAAGTGTTTTCACTCACTTTCACATAACCCTTTTTGTGAAGTGTTTGCAAAAAATTTAAACATCTAGTAGGTGGGTGTTTGCTTGAATTTAAGTACAAAGTGGATGAGATACAATTTAAACTTGAAGGAGTATAAATTTGATACAAAATGAATGAAAAATTTGAATACTTTAAGCTTTTGTTGTTCAATGCTTGATTGATCTTGTATCTCTTGCTTTTTTAGATGTTAGGAACCTCTATTTATAGCTTAGAATTAATTTATGGATGTTGTGATTAAATGAGGTGGTTCGAGAGCCATTTTAGCCTTCATAAATGCTTATTTTTATTCAGACCTGCACTATTGTATCGATACAATACCAATAGTATCAATACAAGAATTAAAAATGTGATCGTTACAGCCTGTTGTATCGATACATAACGCACCTGTATTGAGACTTTCGAGGGTTTCAGCCAAACCTTAGCTACTGCCAAGCAATGTATCCATACATATAGGGTAAGTATCAACGCTCACTGCACTGTATCGATACATGCTGATTTGTATTAATAAAATTGAGGGTTTTAAGCATAGTATCGATACATTTATGCATTGTGTTGATACATCCCTTCAAAATCCTTTGTAAAATAATTTTTCTTAGCTTGAAATTGACATAAACATATCTAAAAAATATTCTAAGTATAAGTGTGTATTCTAGAACATATATTTTTAAGAAAATAGAAACTTAGTATTTTTTAAAATATTTTTCAATTTAACACAAATACTAAGTTGAAACAATTGAGAACAAATTAATTTAGCTTAAGTTATTATTATATCAAAACCAAAATTAATGCAGAGCTAACAAAGGTATTTTTTTTATAAAAGCTTTATTTTAGCTTTTAGCTAAAAAAAAGTCCTACTAAGCAGGCTCCTAGAGAGGAGCCATGAACGTGTACAAAAGTTTGATTAGATATATAAATGTTCACACCATTCAACTTGTGAAGCGCTTTATATGAACAAAATCATGAGACGGATGATTGTGTTGGTATAGACTGTGAAATCATGACAATGAGTTTGAGATATTAAATTACATTTTCCTTCCATTGCTTTGATTAATTATTTGTTAGAGAACATACAAACATAGCAAAGCTAAGAGCCTGGTTTTACCACTCTTCTTTACCCCAAAAAAAAAGAAAAACGTTAGGCTGAGTTTTTAAAGTAGATATGGTACTATATATGGCAAATAATTAACTTGATTGCATGATGACTGATGGGCAGAAAGGCAAGGTTCTGAAGTAGTGGTTACTTTAGTGAAGTGGAATTGATCTTTAAATAAAATAGCGTAGGACTTTGGTGCTTCCAGAATACATAAGGTAAAGCAACTTTATTAGAAAGGGAAAACTTTGAATATCTTAATCTTATTTCATTTTTTTAATTAGTTGATTCCCAAATCCTCAAATGAAGCTGCGAAAAGATATTCCAACTATTGATTCGAGTGTTTAATTTTCGGTCCTTACGTCTCAATTATTATTTTATTAATGTTAATTTTTCTATTTTTTATTGTGTATATGTAAGGGTAAATTCTTTTTCCACATAGGGGGTAATCTAGTAAAGCTATTTGGTAGATTTCTCCATGAGCTATAATTCCCGTCCATTTGGCATGATTAGAAATGTTCATAATTCAGATTGTGAATTAAATTTTTTTAAAATTTTTGTTCAAACTCAAATCATGTCAAGTTTGGTTTGAAAATTCATATTACTAGTTATAAATAAATGAAAAATAAAAATATTTTTGTATTAATTTTTATATATTGTTATAATTAAATTTAAATAAAAATATTTTTATTATTAGATAATAATTCAAGTTGCTCAATCTGAATTATTAAAAATTATATCTAAAGCTTATTCGGGCTAGACAAGTAATTGACACATAGACAGTTCTAGGCATGATAAGTCCATCCAAAACAAAATTTTAGTAATTCAGAATTGCTCCAACTTGATTTGAATTATTATTTTTTAAATAAATATATATATACTTAATTATAAATATATAAATAATAATGATTAATATGTTTTAAATAATAAAACATGTTCAAGCTCACTTGAGTAAGCAAAAATTTATTCAAATATATGCTTAATTTGGTTTGACTAATAGACACCTTTACTATTTTAGCATCAATTTGATACATTTTCAGCTTAGCTCATTCACTAACAAGTGAAGCTTGAACTCGAATTATTTGAATAACCAATCAAGCTTTGCTTTAAGTATTTAAAATCTAACTCAAATGTTTCGTCAGAACTCAATAGAACCTTTATTTTATAGATATATTTAAATATATTAATACGTCCACGTAAAGTAAATGACTAAAATACAATGTTGAATGCCTGTATTTATAATTTTAGCGAACCTAATGAAGTCTACCCATTTTAGCTCGAACTGTTCAACTAAATTTTAGTGGAAACCGAGTATGTAATGCAAACGGAATCTAACTCTGAGTCTGATCTGGATCGATTCGACTTAATCACTCACGCCTTCCATCGCTCCATGCTCTGGTACTTTACTCTGATTCCATTTTAATCTGTAACAGAACAGGACTAGTTTTGGTCCATTTAACTAGAGCCTCCCTTGTGCATGTCAAAGATATGTATGGGCTTAAGCCTTTGGAAATCCACTCCAGGCCAACCTTACTTATTTTACTTTTGTCCATTCTTATTTAAATTTAAAAAATTTATTTATTTTATTGAATTGAAGATGATTCAATCTAATTTAATTAAAAAAATTTATATTTTAATTTATATTATATCAACGTGACTTAATCTTAAATTTATTTGAATAATTAATTTAAAATATTTAAATTTAAATTAAATATAATTTAATTTTAAAAATATTAATTTAAAAAATAATTATGTCCTAAATTACTAATTTATTTTAATTTTAAAACTTATAATTATTATTTTAGAGTGATAAATTATACACCATGCAAGGAGCAACTGTAGGGAAAATTAGAAACTAAAAAAGAGTTTGATATTCGAATTATTTTATCACTTTATATAATACAATCATAATAAATACGAAGTGACTCAAAGATAACTCTAAAACCAATCCCAACCGTCCAATCTAGACACATGCAATGCGCCTGAGAACTCTTACGTCGAATTGCTAACGCTTGGAAAGCGTCAATTATGAATTAGACAGGTGATTGACACGTATCGCAGCATGGAATAGTCCGTCAGGTGCCGTGTCGGCACGTTTGATCCTGCTGTACGATCCTTATTTTTATGTCGGTTTGAGTCGACATTTTTGGGTCTAAACTCAGCACGGCTGATGATGGGACATGGATTAGCACTTGATTTGATCCTACGCGGCGGGACTTATTTTTGTTATTCTTTTTCATTTGATCATCCCTCACATTTTTTAAATTTTTAATTAAGATAATTTTTTTAAAATTATTTATTCTTAGAAAAAATTTTATACATTTCTCTAGTAATGCCAAGCATTTTAAGTCTAATTACGTAAATCATGAGTTGAATTACAAAAAATATTATTTTTTGTATATATAATTTATTTTGTGATCTAAGTGAGGATACATTTTTTTTTTTTGGAAATCCCCAAACAGGTGGCATTGGGCTAAAATTTGAGAACTATTGTGATGTAATTATTAGTAATAATGCAGGTAAATTGTTTGATTTTATGGGATTTGTTTTTACGTTTATGTTTGGAAGACTGAAGACTTGTAAAAGTAAGATCAAGACTCACTAAAGCTATAAAATTTCTGACATTATCAAAAAATTGAGAAGGGAATGTACATTCTTTTCTCACTCTCTGTCTGTCTCTCTCTCTCTATATAAAAGAGAGTTGTGAAGTAGCAGATACAAAAAACATAAATAGAGAGAGACAGCTGTGAAGTAATAGATATAAAAAATTATTTAAAATAATTATCTTAAATAAGTATATATATATTAGGTATAAGGTTAATATTGCTTTTAGAAGTATTTATAGGTTGGAATGAGCCACAACTCTTAAATTTTTTATATTATTGCCTAGACTTAGCTCAACTCGAAAGCTAAAATTATTTTTAACAAATTAATAAAATAAAAAAATTTTATATTAATATTTATATAATTAAATTTAAATAAAAATATATTTTATTATAAAATATTATGCTCGAATTAAGAAAAACTATGTTAACGGGCCAAGATCTAATATAAAAGATAAGGACAAAGATAAATAAATCTACAATAATTATCTCAAACAACAATTAATATTATTTACAAGATAAAAGATTATACTACTTTTATACGATATAGAATTTTGGAATTAATATGAAATTTTGGATAAAAATGAAGATGGATGATGGTTGATTTATACGTGTTAAGTGGAAAGAGTCTTTACAGTCACATAACATGCAAAGAGTACCAGTACCTAATTGATCCTTTTTGTAGGATTAATAAATCACCAAGAATTGAGATATAATTGGGATGAATATTTGGAGATCCCTATAGGGTTTCAACATACCCGAAGATAAAATAATGATCTGCAAAAGAACGAGATCAGCTTGAATTCGTACTAGCAACTAGAGACAGGATGAAGACTACTGGAAGCCGAAGTGATCGAACAGGAGAAATTGGACTTGAGATGGTGGGGGATGCGTCAAAGAATACTTTCGATTGATGAAGCAAACTCATGTATGTCCAATAATGGACATTTGGGCATACGTGAATCCCGCATGACACCATGACATCCTTTTAACAAAATTTTGTTCTTTTTTTTAATTAAAAAAACACTACAAGAGTAAAGCGAGATCAACTAAATCAAATATTAATATTATTTTAGAAAATTTTTAATGTATTATTTTTATTAAATTAAAAATAATTTATTAATTGCATTTCTTTTCTTCAATATCACTTAATATTTCTCTTAATTAAGTAGAGAAAGGATCTACTTACATTAATATAAAAGTATAATAACTTTACTTGTTTTATAATTTTTTATGAATTATTATTAGACAAACTAATAGTGGAGTTTCTTAACTCTACAACCTCAATTAAAAAACTGTCACATGTCCTCATCATATATTTAAAAATAAATAAGTAAATAAATGGGTCACATATAGTTTTTTTTAATTTCACTTGTAGAGTTAAAACACTTTACTACAAGTATACCTGATATTAATTTTTTTATACGGTTTATATTTGTTTAATCCAACTTTCATATTCCATGCTCTATTTGCATAGATTATACATATTAAGTTTCAAAAAATTAAAAGTGTCTAATTACTTGTTTGATATAAAAAATTTTAACTGTTAAAGATATATTTAAAAATAATATTTTCAATTGATATGATAAATATATTAAATCAGTTTGAAACTTTTTATGTACGAAAAGTACAGTTATATAGCTAAATCTAACTATTGTTTTGCTAAAATATAGTCACCAAATCATAAACCATGTAAAATTAATTAGTTTCATACAAGTTTAAATAGATGCTACTCATATATATATAAATATGTATAGAGAGAGAGAGGGAGGAAGAATTCACTTACGCTGGTGTAAAACTTTTTAGTTTTACAGAATTTTCTAACTATTAATTAGCATTTACGTAACGGTTGAAAGAAAATGTAAAATAAGTAAACAAGAACTAAACTAATTAATAGTTAGAAAATAATGTAAAAGTAAAAATTTCATACTAGATCCCTCTATATATGAGGAGGGATCCACTTAAATTAGCGTAGAACTAAATTAATTTTACATACTTCAATAACTCTTTATATAACTAATATTTTATAAAATTGATCAGTAGACTTAGTTATATAATTATACTCGTTATGCATGTAAAGTTTTAAATTGATTCAATATCTTGATCATATTGATCAAGAATATTAATTTTTTCAATATATATTTAACGGTTAAAAGTTTCTTACATCGAACAAACATTTATAGTTTATTCAAAACTTAACATGAATAAGCTACATGATATGAATTACAACAATCGGATTAAATAAATATAATAGAGGGGGAATCCAGTATATATATATATATATATATATATATATAAGTTTAATTGTAACACGATGGGCTTTAAGTGAAAATTTTACAAACCAAAACTCTCAAACCATAATTTTTCTTAAGAAAATAATATACAGAGAAAATTAAATTGAAAATTAAAAAAAAATCCATTTTAAATGAAAATAAAAACAATATAAAAAGATTGTTCAAGTAAGGTCGTAAGAAAAAAAGATTGTCAAAAAAAAAAAAAAATGAAGATACCATAAAAAAGGTAATTGGACATAATTAGGAGTTAACAGCCCAAAGTACGTGGATTAGGCTTGGTCAAAGTAGGATTAAGTTGACTCGAATGGCCCAATTCACTTTAAGCCCAGACGGTCTTTCTCACACGCCTCACTTATCTCATCTCCTCTCGGTGTTTTCAGGCTTTCCCTCCCCCTTTTTCCACCGTTTCTGTCCGTTTTTTGGAAATCTACGAGATCAAAGCAATGTTGGCGATGAAGGAATTGTCAAACTTTATACGTTTGAAGAGTGATGGTGGAAATGAAGAGCAACGTGAAGATGAAACGCGCGCGAGCAGACACACACGTTCCTACACGTTTCCACCCTTTTCCATCCCTCCACACCTACCAAATCAAACACAATGTGAACAATGGAGTTTCAACCGGTTTTCCTTAGCCTATTGGGGCTCGTGCAAATTGCCAATGTGAACGTTAAAGGAGAAAAGGATTTCGACATTTATATCTCTCGCGTAGCAGGCGGCCCCTCCATGTGGTTTGGTAAAAACTAGCTAGGCCTAGGAAGCTGCCTGCAAATACAATATATTCTTTGCAAATTTACAACAGATCAAAGGATAATCCTATCGAACAGTACTCCAAAATGCATTTTGCATCTACAACATAACTAAAATATTTAAATAGCAACCGCTAACGTGATGTGATGGTCTAACTTTGCGGTTTTAATTTTAGCCGTTGTCGATATTCATTGTAATTCGTTAACGATAGACAGCATTATTTAAATCACAAGTAAGGTTCTGATGAAAGTCAAGGAAAAGGAAAGCGTGCATTGAATTAATGCTCATGATTTTTGCACTCTGATTTTCCTAATTGTGATGGCTCTGCAAAAATGAAAAACAGGAAGAAGTGCCTGAAAGTGAAGAAAACATTATATACAAAAGTCAACAGCAATAAGGAATATATTATTGAGTTGAATATTTCAAAGCTGAAAGTTTGACGATTTATCAACTATCAGCATTCAGCATTAATCAATACCAAATTTGTACAACTTAATAAAAATATTCGCACTTGAAAAAAACTTGATTATGCTCAAGAAGAAGTTTACATCTATATATATGCGACATGTTTTGATCAAAAAATGGCAAAAAATCCAAACAATGGGGAGTTTCTCTGCTGCTACTGTGTGTGCTCTTCTTGCGGCTTATTTGATGTTGTCGATGAGTTCATGCCCTCCGTCCGTAGAGGCAAGAATTCCTGAGTTTTCGGCAATCCAAGGTGCAAACTCTTCACAACTTTGGCTACAGTTATTTCATTGAACAGAATATTTTTGTTTTGATAAAAATTAATGGAAGAGTTCGAGGTTCAACTTACCCAAAAAAATTGAGAAAACTTTCTTCTGTTCCAGAAACTAATCTGCACCCCTCAATTAATATTGCTTAGCACTGAGTTGTACGAAAGAAGTTATGTTAGTCGAATATTTCATTTTTTTTTTAATTTAAGTGTTCAATATATATTTAAATTTGGATATGTGTCATAATCTTTTAAAAATATAAAAAATTAAAAAAAAATTTGAGTGTATTCATATCAAATATATATTTGTATTTGATGCTCATCTCTAGTCTTAACAATGTAATATAAAAGTTACGACTCTCTCTCTCTAAAATCTTAAAACCTAACATTTCATACATTAATTTTCTTCCTTACTGCCTTGGTCGTTGAGTTCTATGTATGTAAAGTATTCTTCAACACTTCTGTTTTACATTTGATGTGCCTTACTCTGTATGCTATTATTTGAATTTTATGGAGGTAAAAAAAAATAATTTTAATATATTTTATATAATATTTTAAATTTAATGATAAATTAAAGCTTTTTCAATCTTTTTGTTTTCATTCTCCATAAAATCAACTCTCTAATAAAAAAGCTAATCATTTTATATGATTAATGTTACGTTATATATTGTTTATTGTATGATGTGTTGCATAAGTAGTAATGTATTGGGTTGAACCAAATGACAGAAACTTTGGTTAATCTAAGTTTAGGCCGTCGAAGCGCCAAGGAAGATCCGCCATCCAAAATTAAAAGTCCAAATCAAGCTCCATCAAAGAGGGAAATCACACCGATTTTACCGTCGCCTCCGCCATTTGGATCAAATACACGCAGACGAGCATAGGAAATGCATCTTCCTTCTGCCTGCATTTTAATAAATATTAAAATATTTGTTTTTGTTTTTATTTTTTTGTAAAGTGTTTTTCCTTATTGTGATCAAGTTTAGTTTAATATTTGTAACCTTGTGGTTGTCGCAATATGACCCGGATACAAATCTTGATCAGTCCAACTTAAAATAGTGGGTGTACCCCTCGTTCTTATATATAGTTACATATATATTTTTTATTTTAGGGGCCATATCATTATTATTATTTTTTATTTTTTGTGTCTAGAGACTGAGTTATCAAGATGAATTACTCATTCAATTTAACTCTAAATAGCCGTTATGAAACGACTATTTATTTTGGAGTCGCCACCAATATATTTTGGCTAGGTGAGATTGGTTACCTATCGGAGTTTGTATTTCAAGGGTTATAAAACCCTTAAAACAAACTTCAAAATCCGTGAAAATACCAGAGATTGTATGAAAAGGTTTGAGAGTCAGTGACAATCACAAGTAAAGATCGACCTTCTTGTGATGCTTGGAAATCGGTGCCTTATTAATCATGTGTTAACATAAATTTTGATTTTTACTCAATTTCAATATTCATCAATATTTAATTATAGTTCCCATTTATAAAAATAAAATTTTATGAAGCAAATTTATTATTTCGAACGAGAAAATCGAGTTTTTAATAATTTTAAAAATCAAAATATCTTTTGCACCCTTCCGAAGAATTGGAAGAACACAAAATTTTTTATCATTCTCTTCGCTGGACAATGAGTGAAATACAAAAGGTTTTGAGAAATCAAAATATCTTTTGTACCCTGCTAGAGGGTCGTAGAGAATACAAAAAGTTTTATTTTTTTTGAAATTAGAAAAAAATCCCAATTTTCATTTTTTAAAAGGATATCTCGTTATTAAAATAATCAGTAGAACCTCTCTCATATGTTGGGAGAAATTTCATTACTATTTTAACATGGGAAACTTGCCTTAATTTGCAAAAATTTCAATTTTGTTTAAGTAACAATATAAAAATTCCTTAAGACCTGGTTTAGATAAAATGTACTAAACTCAACTCTTAGGATCTTAATCTGGTCAAAATGACTAAGATGTCCCCTAAAGTACACTATCCGGGGACCCTAAAGGACTTTAAAACTTTATAGACAAACGAACCTATTCCTACTGTACACTTTCAACGTAAAAGTATCCTAGTGATCACATAGGACTTGGTTCTAATATAAATTACTAAAATGTTCCTAAGGTCTACATTCGATGTAGAAGTATCCTAGTAAGCCTAAAGGACTAGATATCTCTACAAAAAGATGAACCTATCCCTATTATGCACCTTTGACATAGAAGTATCACGATGATCATAAAGGACTCGATTTAGGATAAATTACTAAAATATCCCTATGGTGTACCTTTGACATAGAAGTATCCCAGTACCTCTAAAGGATTCGATAACTTTAAAAATGAACAAACCTATTTTACTGTACACCTTCGACATACAAGTATCCCAGTGATCACGTAGGACTCGATTTTAAGAAAAATTACCAAAATACCCTATAGGGTGTACTTTCGATATAAAAGTATCCCGGTAACCTAAAGGACTCAATAGTGGTATGAAATGATAATTTTACCCTAAATAGGTAACTTAAACAGCAAGAGTGACCTAAAATGCAAAAGTTGCTAATAGGTCTCTAAATTTTTCAAAATTGCATTTCGTATCCTTACTTGAAAACCAAAATAATATGAAAAGTTTTAATAATTTCTACACCCCTTTGAAAGACTGGAAGAATGCTAGAAATATTCTTAAAATGTCAAAAATATTTTATCAACTCTAAAATGCAAGGTTTTTTTTCTAATTGATCCCTAAACTTTGCAAACTTTGCAATTTAGTCCTTACACAAAATAAATACATAATTAAACACAAAATTCATCATAAAACATCATGGAAATTATGTCAAAAATCATAAGAAGCATTTGGCCAGGTACCTTTGGCCTTGGAGCAATTTTGCAAATTAGTCCCTAAACGTTCTAAAATTACAAAACGAACCCAAAATGACAAAAATGCATGAAATATATTTATATATTGGAATAAGCATGAAAATAGTCCTAAAGATGTTTACATGATTCGGCCAAGCTTGGATGGCCATAGAAAAAATTTTGCAATTTTTACAATTTAGTCTCTATATTTTCTATAATCACAAAATAAACTAAAAAAATCAAAATATCACAAAATCACCCATGTTAGGTTTGGCCAAGCATGGAAATACCTTTCTAGGGCCTTCAAAATTTTGGAAAAATTATTTTTCAGCCATACAAGTTTCAAATATTATAAAATAATCCAAAATATCATAAAATCAAGCATAAAAATTTTTCAAGTCGCATAATCATTTTCGGCTAGCATGGTTTTTCAGCAAAACAATGATTATTTCCATCACATATTTTCAAAGATATTAATATACATACATGCTAGAATTTTTACCAAGCATAAA
>JBBYHL010474137.1:0-49070 GCA_038381835.1 Adansonia madagascariensis | reverse complement strand
TCACATGTAGGTTTATTCAGATTAGATTGTGAATTTTTCCTAACCAAGTTAGTTGCCACTTTTATTAGAACAATCAAACAATTATGGATTTGATTTTCTAATTCGATATAGATTATCTTATCAATCAAATACGGTACCAAACATTCAATCAACAATGATAATCATAATTATTAAGCATAGAAGAAAAGACAATTACTTAAGAACAATGAATAATATAAATACAAATTAGATCTCACAGTCATAGAGAATTAAACTTCAATATAAAACCTTTAACTAGTTGAAAAGAATTTAGCCACACATTGTCTTCTTGTTCTCTCCCTAAAAGAAAAAGTCAAAAACTCTAGAAAAACCTATCTCCCTTTAGTTCTCTCCCTTCTTTCCTTTTTATATCCCTTACAACCTTCCCAAATTTACTTAAATTCTGATAAGTTCCAGATTCTACTCAATTAGAATCCTAAATAAATCAAAATTATAATTTAAGCTATTTGCCTGTAGAGCATGCCCATGTAGTGTCCACATCAGCTCTTTCTTTTCTCTTTTTGGGCTGCTCTAATCAATTCATTTAAGCCCTTTTTATTTCTTCTAAGCCTTTTTACACCTTAAACATAAAAGAAAGTAATTTTCATCAGTTATAGCTCAAAATCTATGAAAAGATAAGAATTTAACAATCAAAAACTTAACATTTATGTTCTCTATCAAATTCCCCCACACTTGTCATTTGCTCGTCCTTGAGCAACTACACAACCAAACAACCTAACAACCAAAAAAACTTTTCATTCAATATTTCAAATGAGATCAAAAGACTCTACACACCTTAAAACCCGACTAGTCAAGAATCAAGCAACATAGTATCTCATAACCAAACTTCACAAGAAAATATGAATGAAAATTAACAATGAAAGTATTATTCCAAAGTAAATGCAAAAATTTTGATGAATTTCTCCTAGTTATTAGTCTATTCACTCATGTGTTTTAGGGTTTAAATATTTCTCTCAATTTCTTCTTATGCAAAAGCACTACCATACGCTTGCTAATATACCAAATCGCCACCACTTAGATTATAGCATGTATAAATCAAAAGGCCTTTACCATTTTGGTTATAATGGGGCTAAGGTAAAAGGTGAGAAATTTTTTGGATAATGAGGTTAAAATCTAAGAAATTAGTTGAGCATTCAAACATTCTAGTGAGTAAATAGACAATGGAAACTCGCAATTCATTCCACCATTCTCAAACACTGAACAATTTCCTCAATCATTCCATCACTACATCAAGAACATAGACTAATAATATTATCCCACATAAACGCTTTGTCAATTTTTTTATTTTTTTATTTTTTTTCTCGTATTTTTTTTATTTTTCTAACCCCATCTTTCGCTCATCAATAATTTTTACAGCAATGCCCTTATACACAGCCCCACACTTAATTCACATCATTCTTCCTTAAAAAAAAAGTTCTTCTCGATTTTTGTTTGAATGCCCCACTAACTCTTAGAATTAGGTGATTATATTCAATTTAAGGCTCTGGGCTTGTAATGCGATTTTTTTTTCAAGAAAAAAAATGACGTTAAGGCTCAAAGGGCTTATAAGGGATATTAAATAGGGTTGGCTTTTTAGGCTCAATCTGAATCAAAGAATACATTTATCCTTTTCACACATGCATATATCAATGTGATCTTGAAACGATTCAAAGCAAGTTCTAGAGATACATTCACATGGAAGAATATCACACAGCAAAGAAAACATCAATCTACATGAATGGTTCAATCTCTTTTTGGCTCAAAAGCTCACAGGTTGAATTAATTCATCAGGAATTCACATACACTTTTTCACTTAACTTTCAATATCAATTCAAGTTCTTATCTTTGGCTGATTCAACTACTCGATGTATGTCACCACTCATGCTCAACTAGTCAAATCTTAAAGCATATTCACCATTCTATCCATTTGAAACTCATGAAACGAAAAAATAAATTCTCAGTTGTCATGACTCTAAAACACAAGCAAACTTATCACACCATTCTAAAACCTAAACAATTTAAAAGCATACGAATCACATGCAAAAAGAAAATTTTAATTTCTTACCCTAAAGACTCCCCCCACACTTAAATCAAGCATTGTCCTCAATGTTTTGACAAATGGTAGAGAGTAAAAATATATATAACTAATAAAGAAAAAGAGAGATGCTCTTTGGATGTATAGTTGTGTAGGCTTATGGACTTGGTGGTTGAGGAGGCTCGAATCCCTCTTGCTAAAAATAGGCATTCAAATTGAACTCCATCCTCGTGTCATGTTAAATTCCATTGTTGTTCTTCCCATGCTTTTAGTGTCATCCCTTTAGCAATAGACTCTTTAGATGGTGGTAAGACACTTTTCCCTTTTTCGATTCTTGATTGTCTGTAACTCAAACCTAGTGGGGGTTGGGCTCTTTTGCTTTTTCTTCCTATACCCAAACTGTGGCTGACACGATCGACAACTGCGAGGTGTGAATTTGGTGTTTGGGTGGTAGTGGAGATGGGTGAAAACGACGCTGGTGTCATTTGGTTTGAGATGAATGGGTAGACAATGAATTTAGGGATTTGGGTTAATGAAAAAGTTGGTAAATAGGTGTTGACAGCAAAATTTTTTAGATGGGTGTTGATAGTGGATTTAGAAGATGAAGGTAGAATTAGTGGTTTTATGGTTTTAGTTTTAGATGGTTCTAGAGATGAAGAAAGTAGATGGTGGATAAGAAAAATGTGGAGAAAAATAAGGTTTTGATTTTTTTTTTTGGCGAAAGAAATTATTAAGAAGAAAAAAAAAACCAGAAATGCTTCTTTTATAAGGCGTGGGCACGCTCTATCCAAAATTTGCTACTGCACAGAAGACTTTATTTTGGACATGCCCACGCTCTATGAAAAGAGAGTTTCTGATTAAAAGAACTAAAAATTGCAAATTTGACTTCCTACTCCTAAAATCATTGCTAAAAAATAAAAGCAAACAAAGCTAAAACTAATATAAATTGGGTTGCCTCCCAATTAGCGCCTTTATTTTATGTCTTTGGCTAGACATACCTGTGCTTTAATCTTTATAATCCGGTTGTTCTGAGGTGATTTCTTCCACTTTAAATGCTTGGAAACCTTCATAAAAAGGCTTGAGACGATGTCTATTCACCTTAAAAATCTTGCCAGCATCCGGACTTTTGAGTTCAACTGCACCATGAGGAAACATATTAGTTACAATAAATGGACCAATCCATCGAGAACGTAACTTACCAGGAAAGAGTTTAAGTTTGGCATGGAAAAGTAGAACTTTTTGACCAATGGTAAATGTTTTTCTTGTAATCATCCGATCATGAAAGTTCTTCGTTCTTTCCTTATAAATCCTTGAATTTTCATAGGCCTCCTTACAAATTTCCTCTAATTCTTGTAATTACAACTTTCTATGCTCTCCCGCCTTATCCATTTGTACTCGAGTGGGTACCAACTCACCATTTTCATTTTCAACCACTATTATCCCTATTTTCTTTACGACCACTAAGAGAGGACTTACCCATTCACTATCAGAAATAGGATAGATTATACTTGCATCGAGTAGTTTTAAAACCTCTTTCTTGACTACTTCCATTATAGGTGGATTCAATCTGCGTTGGGCTTGTCTCACGGGTTTAGCACCTTCTTCTAACAATATCCTATGCATACAAATAGAAGGACTTATACCCTTGAGATCTGCTATTGTCCACCCTATAGCCTCTTTGTGCTCTTTTAACACTCGAAGTAATTGTTCTTCTTCTGACATGTCTAGTTTATTAGAGATTATAACAGGTAATGTTTCTTTTTCTCCTAAGTAGACATGCTTCAAGGGACTTGGTAATGGCTTCAACTCCAATTGCAGTGCCTGCACAAGACCAGGAAGAAGTTTGGAGTGAGAAAAGGGTAATTCAACATAAGACACAACATTCTTTTTCGGTAAGGATTCTAATTCAAGAATGGTGTGCTCAAGATCAACATTTAAATTTAACTCCCTTTCTATTTCTTTTAGCTTCTCGTCGTCAAAACTATTCTCAAGTGTAACCTTCACATTATCATCACCTACCAAGTCACAAATTCTCTGTACAAAAGGGTCAATTCCATCCAAAGCAAGCACAGTATATTCATCACTAGGATATCGCATGGCATCATATATATTAAATTTAATAATTTCTCCATCAAATTCCATAGTGAATGTCCCTTCAGACACATTTATAATAGCTCTTGAAGTTTTTAAAAATGGTATCCCTAATAGTATTGGGGTGGAATATACAGTATCATCTTCCCCTATGTCAAGCACGTAGAAATCAGCGGGGAAAACCAAATTATTAACCTGAATAAAATATCCTCTAGGACTCCTTAAAGATATGCATTAGACCTATCAGCTAATTGTATTATTACCCCCGTTTCTTTTAATGGCCCAACCCTTAAGGATTCATAAATTGAAAGGGGCATAACATTAATTGATGCATCTAGGTCCACCATTGCTCTATCCACTTTCATACTACCAATTTTGCAAGAAACAATAAACATACATGGCTTTACACTTCGGAGGCAATTTCTTTCGTATCACCGCCGATACATTCTCATCAACTTGAATTTTCTCATTGCCAATTAATTTATGCTTTTTGCTACACAACTCCTTAAGAAATTTAACATAGCGAGGATTTTGTTTAATTGCATCAAGAAGTGGTATGTTCACTTCAACTTTGAGAAAAGTCTCAAGGATTTTTTTCCTACTCTTTTCTAGATTTTGCAAATCGACTTGGGAATAGAGGATGGGGTAAAAAAGTTTTATTTGGCTTTACACTTGGAGCCTTTATTTGCACATTTATAGATCCAGGATTTTTTTCATCTTTCTCAAGTTCCTTTTCCAATTCACACTTTGACACTTCTTTGTTAGGTACTTTCAACTCTTTTCCACTTCGTAAAGTGATTGCACTCACGTTTTGTTTTGGATTGACTTTTAGTTGAAATGGTAGCTTTCCATACCCTTTTGGATTCCCTTTGCTCATCTTGACCTCTAACTGGTCTACTCTATTTCTCATATCATGCATACTAGTCCTCATTTCCTATTGAAATTGTTGCACATTATTAGTAAGTAATTGAAGCATATCTTCAATAGACGTACCTTATCTTGATGAAGACTGATATGGAGAATACATATACTGCATGTCTTTACCTGTTGCATATTCCCTACAACCAATTTTTCGACAAGATATGTTAAATTATTTAATTGTTATTGTACGAAATATTCGCTCACCTCATTTACCCTCTTCATAGGGTAGTCTTGCCTAAAGCCAAATTGTTGTGAGTTCACAACCATAATAGAAATCAACCTCTTAGCTTCTTCTGGAGTCTTTTGCACTAGTGCACCTCCACTTGCAGCATCCACCATGCTCTTCTCCCTTGGTAACAACCCTTCATAAAAATATTGAATCAATAATTGCTCAGGAATTTGATGTTGAGGACAACTTGCACATAACTATTTAAATCTCTCCCAATATTCATAAAGGGTCTCTCCATGAGATTACCTTATGCCACATATTTCTTTCCTAATATTTGCAGCTCTTAAAGTAGGGAAAAATTTTTCAAGAAATCTCATTCCAAGTCTTTATGGATCTCGACGGCAAGTAGTATAACCAATCATTTGCTTTATCAGCTAATGAGAAAGGAAAGGCTCTTAGCTTTATCTGTTCTTCAATAACACCCTGAGGTCTCATTGTCGAGTAGACCACATGGAATTCCTTGAGATGTTTGTGAGGATCTTCACCTGCAAAACCGTGAAAAGTCAGAAGTAAGTAAATAAGTCCAGATTTTAACTTAAGAGGAACTTCTATATTAGGATATTCAATGTAAA
Source organism: Adansonia madagascariensis (assembly GCA_038381835.1). Taxonomy (NCBI): domain Eukaryota; kingdom Viridiplantae; phylum Streptophyta; class Magnoliopsida; order Malvales; family Malvaceae; genus Adansonia; species Adansonia madagascariensis. The sequence goes on along the minus strand of JBBYHL010474137.1, from coordinate 43,204 downwards.
GAGGTTGCTGGTTTAAATCTGGTGCAGCTAGCTCCTGAAGAGTTCTTTCTGTAGCCATTATTTCGTCTACGTCTTCTAGATTGCTGGATGAACTGTTTGGATCAATTGCCAAATCTAATTCCGACAATGACGATGTTGCCTCTATAGCACGCCTTTGCCTAGTTTCTTTCCTTAACTGTAGAGCTGTCTTCTCAATTTTTAGATCATAATGCAATTCACCTGTACGAGAAGAACGAGGCATAAAACGCACACAAAAATAATAATATTAATAATAAACTAATCAAGGAAATAAATCTTTTAGTACCAATCCTCGGCAACGGTGCCAAAATTTGGAGGGTGCCGAATCCAACAAAAAATGATTTTCCTACTCTAATAAGATTTTTGTATATAGTGATAAGTAGGATCATCTCCAAAGAGAATGGTAAGATCTGATTTCCTCTCAAAATTAATAAAATAAAATGGGGATTTTATGAAGTCAACTAAAATTAATTAAAATAAATAAACTAAAAGTCTATTAAGAATTTAGGACAAATTAAACTGAAATAAATATCAATATCACACAAACACTAGCCAAAGGTCTAATGGTAAGTTTTATTCTCACAACTGATCACGAATGCAAAGATATATTCATTATTCAAGAATAAATTGGTTAAGGGTGTTGGTACGACCTAACTCCCTACCCCTCCTTAGTTATTCAATAATCAAGGTATGACCGTTAATTATTTCTCTTATTGATTACATAAACCCTAGATACGATCTTAGTGTTTCAATGTATCAATAGCATTAATAATGAGAGGGGGATCGCCAATTCTAACCAATAAACTCACATGTAGCTTTATTCAGATTAGATTATGAATTCTTCCTAACCAAGTTAGTTGCCACTTTTATTAGAACAATCAAACAATTACGGATTTGATTTTCTAATTAGCTATAGATTATCTTATCAATCGAATGCGGTATCAAACATTCAATCAACAATGATAATCATAATTATTAAGCATAGAAGCAATGACAAATACTCAAGAACAATGAATAATATAAACACAAATTAGATCTCACAGTCGTAGAGAAATAAACTTTGATATAAAACCTTTGACTAGTTGAAAAGAATTTAGTCACACATTGTCTTCTTATTCTCTACCTAAAAGAAAAAGTTAAAAACCCTGGAAAAAACTGTCTCCCTTTAGTTCTCTCCCTTCTTTCCTTTTTATATCTCTAACAACTTTCTTAAATTTACCTAAATTCTGATCAGTTCCAGATTCTACTCAATAAGAATCCTAAATAAATCAAAATTTTAATTTAAGCTATCTGCCTGTAGAGCGTGCCCACATAGTGTCCACATTAGCTCTTTCTTTTCTCTTTTTGGGCTGCTCTAATCAATTTATTTAAGCCCTTTTTTATTTCTTCTAAGCCTTTTTACACCTTAAACATAAAAGAAAGTAATTTTCATCAGTTATAGCTCAAAAACTACAAAAAGATAGGAATTTAACATTTAAAATCTCAACATTTATGTTCTTTATCAATAATTGATGAAGTGACTTCTATATACTAGAAGCACACATATGGACCATTTTCACTCAAGGATATTAGCTCAAATTTTATTAAAAACACTTATTATATTTAATAAAATCATACTAAGTTTTAATCATAATAGCACCTAAAAGACTTTAAAGGACATGCATTAACACAAAGATTCTCACGTGATCCTAGAATCACCTTTAAGGTACCATTACTAAAATAACCCTAAGGTGCATGTTTCGACACAAAGATTCTCACTTAACCCTAACGAACATGTATGAACATGAAGGTCCCTACATGATCCTAGAATCAACTTTAGGGTATTATTACCAAATTAACCCTAAGGGACATGTTTAACACGAAGGTTCCTATATGATCCAAAAGACATGATTTTAAGGTAGTATTTCCTAGATACCCCTAATGAACATGTTTTGACATGAAAGTGCTCACATGATCCTAAAGAGATGAAAATCTCTAAAATGACCCTAGATTATGAAAACTATTCTAAATGGTCTTAAAATGAATGGAAAATGCTAAATGGTTCCTAGATTATGAAAATAACCTATGTGGCCCTAAAATGCAAAGAAATTGCTAAATAGTCCCTAATGTGCATGAAATAGCCTGAAAGACCCTAAAATGCATGAAAATGTTAGAATGGTGCTAAAATCCATAAAATTACATAGTAGTCCCTAAATCATGGATAATGATTGAAATGACCTAAAAGTACATGAAATTGCATAATAGCCCCAAAAACATGGAAAATGACTAAATGGTCCTAAAATGCATGAAATTGCATAAAAGTCGCTAAAACATGGAAACCTATTAAAAAGGCCCTAAAATTCATGAAATTACATCAAGGTCCATAAATCATATAGAATAAGTAAAATAATGCTAGAATGCATGAAATTACATAATAATACCTAAGATGCATGAAACTTATAGTAATATATAAAAATGCATGGGATGACATAAAAATCCTCAAAACGAATTAAATGACAAACAAGTTTTTAGACCATAGAAAATGACTTCAATATCTCTAAAATGCTTGAAATGATATACTAATTTCTAAATCATAAGAGAACTAAAATGTACCTAAATGCATGAAATGACATAGTAATCTTTAATATACATAAAAACATTATGAAAATATTACAAAATGGTCACTTAAGTTTTCTAAAATTACGAATGCACCAATAAACATTTTATTTCACCAATAAAAAAAGCATTGTACAATACATGATTTTTACTCTCAAAACACCACATTAACGTAAACATACCTAGAGTTACTAATATGCATGATGACATTGCCATAATCATAATATATTAATAGAAAATGCATAGACACGTGAATCATGATAATAACATATGCAAATGTCATAAAATGCATGCATGTAGACACCCCATTTTGTTCGAGCCAAGATCTAAGGCATCAAAAGTCATCATTCGAGGCATTATTGAGGCCATTCAGACTAACATGGATCAGTTCCCATCATTCCTAGTTAAGGTGAGAAAAGCCAAAGGTGCGTAAATTCATATTTTGCATATATCCATGGTCTTTATGTATTGATGTGGGTCTTCCGAACCATCAAAATTTCAAATTTTGTAGGTTGTATCAATACAAAAGGTTAATGTATTGATACATTTACCTAATTTATCGATACATTGGCTTATTGTATCGATATAGGGTTTGATAGGAGCAAAATCATGATTTTTGGCCAAAATGTATTGACACATAAGTCAATGTATCGATACATCTGGGCAAAATTACCTAGTTCATGGCATTTTCATCTCTTGCATTATTAATCCAAAATTTGAATTTAGCCATGTTTTTAGTGATAAAAATCATCCAAATTCATATAAGGCCTCAGTATTGGACTTGTGATTGGGTTTATTTGATTTATGATGCCCAAATAGCTAGAGCATGGGATAATTTCATGACTTATTCATACTATTAAAAGGCAATTTTGATCTTTCCCATGGCTTAGCTGCGTAAAGGCTTAATCCACTATTTTTTCTGATCAAACAAATGGAATTTAATAATAGTTGAGCATGGTACCTTGGTGGGGTACATGCTATAAAGTCCCAAAATGCCCTTGCTTTATGTATTTTGTCCTCATTATTCACATGTCCTTATAAGAGGATGTTGGCTTCAGCTGAAAGGATCTGGATATCAATTTTTACACTCTCTAAACACATACACCATACATCCTCAACCTCCAAACATTCTTATTTTTGTAGCCTTTTATACCAGCCCCAAGAAACACCTCAAAAACCATTTCCAAGCCCATTTGCTTAGTTTTCTTCTTGCTAACTCATAACAAGTAAGAGCCAAGAGAGCCTCATTTTTTATCCAAAAAAAGCTTATCTTTTTGGGAGTAAAGCCTAAGAAAGTTGTTAAAACTTTTTGGAAAACTAGGATTCTAAGCTTGTTGATATATACTTTCCACTTACCTCTTTATTTTTGTTGCTTTTTCAATATAAATGTCATGCTAGTGACCCCTTTTATGTAAACATCACCTCTTATAAGTACCATGCATTTTTGTTGGTGCCATGTTCATGAGTTTATGATGATTTGTCATCCATTCTTGGTTTAAAATCATGTCTTATGCTATTATAAAATTTGCAGTACATGTTCATGTTATGAAAACATCTTCATTCATGTTCTTATCATGTTTTATGTTTCCATAGGCATATTTTGGTATGTTTAGGCATCATCCATATTTTTTCTTGCATCTTTAACATGTTTCTTTGATAAAAATAATGTTTGTTTTATGTTCTAGCATGTTTCTACCATTTGATGCCATGTTTGAATGTTCTAAATGCATGCTTGATGCTTTATTCTTGTGGAAAAATCTATTTTTTATAAAACCCCCTAACTTAAGTTTATATTAACTTCAAAAATAGAGATTCATATGAATTTAATGTTTTCTACCATTGGTTTTCCAATCTTGGGGGAAAAACAAGCTCCTCATGTTTGGATTCAAGGTCAAATGAGACTAAATATTTTGATTTTCAGAAACAAAATGGGTCTTTAATTTTTGTCAAGTTGTTGGCACCTTAATTTTGTGTTTATTGTCTTTTGTTTATAACATGGTTAATAGGCTATTTCATATCCCAAACTACTTTGGGATTGTGTAAATGAGCTTGTGAAGCCACGGTCTCTAACCCCCTTAGTCACGGATATTCAAATGTTCATAACTCGAGTCTAGCTCAAGGAAACCCAAAAATTCCCCTATTTTAGCATTGGCAGCATTATGACCCTAACTTAAAAAATCATTTTTGAACCCTAAATGATTTTTCTATATTTTATAGCATTTTTCCATTAAAGGGCATTGAAAATTTTTCCAATAATATCTTGTTTGCCCTCAGATCATTTCAAAAAAAGTAGTTACAATTTTTCGAACCTTTACTATCTAAAATCCCTGGAATCAGTGGTTAACATTATGTTTGGATCATTTCGACCCTTTAGATAAATTTTCTAGAATTTTTAAATATTTTTACCTAAAAAATAAATGAAATTCCCTTTCTAAAAAGGTTTTATTTGCTATTTAACGAATATGAATCGCACTCTTTCCCCTACACATGTCGCTAATGCTAAATCAAACTTGAATTCAAAAATTATTTTCTCCTAGAATGTGATTTTTTGGGATTTTTTAGTAATTTTATTAATCTTTGTCGAGTTACCTTTCTAATAGTACCTTACCCAACCCCTAATACCTTCGAATCAGTTTGAAATAAAATCAGGAATGTGGACAACGCGATGCTTTCCCCTTTCTAGCACTTAGTCAAAATAGAAAGCAATTCCACGTTTATCCTCTAAGGCATTTAAATTCCTTGAGATGAGTCTGACCAACCCCCTATAGAAACTAAAAACATTGTGCCGGCCCCTTTATGCTCAGATTAAGGCCCAAGCATTTTCTAAATCTAATCATCTCTTATTTTTTATCAATACCTACCTTTTTATATAAAAAATCACTGATTTTGTTAAAAACCATTAAAAATTTCATTTTGTCAAAAAATTATCAAATTTTTACCAATTTAAGTCTAATATGATCTTTTTAAAAATCATCAAAAAGTTAAATCTTCTCGCTCTCGAATTTTTCTGGATTTTTCAAAATCTAAACCCAACTTTCATGCCTCAATCAAACAATAAAGCTAAACATGCCTTAAAAATTGTTAATTTGTTTATTTCTAAAAATTGATGATAATTATGAGAAACATCTTAGTCGACCCTCATTCTTTCTTTTTTGTGTGATTTATATTACATAGTATTATCTTATTTTCTCATATGTCTTACTACCACTTTTCTTTTCGCGATGTTCATTTTGCATTCGTAAATCACAAAGGCAATGTTTCGTGTCGATATCCTTCCAATGCTTGATATGAAATATCCAGTTTTTAAAATCAAACCCAGAGATATTTTTATCAAAAATCTCTATGTTTCCACCTTTATAGGATGCATATGGGATTAAAATTTTCATTAAATCCTGAATTTATTGTTTTATACAGATTCACACATGAAAGAGGATTCTATCAAAAATAACAACAAGTCAAAAACTTAGAAAAATGAAATCAATATAAAACATGGCTAAATGGTATCAAGGCATCATTGGGGTGTTAATCCTTCCTCATGCATAACCGACTCCAGAACCCAACCATCAAACATTTGGACCATGAATGGAATCAATTTTTTGAGTTTTATAACTCGAAAGATCAATTTCAATAGGCATCCAATCATGCCTAACGCAAATGATCGATGGCGACTCCAAGTGTTGGCCACTTCATGGTGGCCACTTAAGACCAGTTAGATGAATGATTCATTTAATGGTCTCCCCCACAAACAAGAGCCAAGAATTCATACTTTCTCACTCTTTGAGAATTTTATCGTTTATCTTATGTATTATGTTGTGCATGTTTCCTATTTTACGAGATTTTTGGAGGCACGTTGTAACAATGCACACAAATAATATGAAAGATACATAAGATTGGGTAGTGTAGACACCTAATTTAGTCTAGGCCTTATCCAAGCAAGTGAAATTTGATTTAAGACCCTAGGTGAAATGCATCTGACATCATTAGATTCATTAAAAGGCCAAATAATAATATATAATAATATAATAAAAAAAGACTGTAGGACGTCATGTCGTTAGTTTTTGGTGACACTATGCCAAAGAATGAAAAAAAGGTTTGAAATGTCTAGGGACCAAATTGAACACTTGGAAACCCTTGGAGGGTAAGAAAATGTCATTTTTATGAAATTCATGAAAATGTATCAATACATTTTAGTAATGTAATACATCATCGGTTTTAGTTGTTTGAGGCCTAGAACATGCATTAAATCGATACAAGGCCATATTTTATTGATACAATGTCATTTCTTTTCATAAATTTTGGTTTTGGGAAACGTCTATAGTAATAAAATACTAATGCATCAATATTGTATGAAATTTTTCACCACAAACAAGCTTTTTCACCCAAGTTTTCTTACATTTCACCTTTTTAATGGCCTTGGATTACTTCATAGCCATGTCCTTCATTAACATTTTTACATCAAAACATCAGCATAAAAACCACCCACATAGCTTAAGCCATTAAAGCTTGAATGAGCTTAAGATAACTAAGATGAATACTTTAAGTTTACTTAAGAACCAAATGGCATCTAGTTCAGTTGCCTCCTAACTATATTAAACTTAATTTAGCTAAATTTGAATATATGCTATTTTGGGTTAGAGTTAAAAGCTCCTTTTGTATGAAACTAAGATATAGCTACTTTAAGTGGGGACTTCTCTTTAACAGCATGCAGTTGAGACTGTCCACCAAACTCAATTGAAATCATTCCCCATTTAGAAAGCTTTTAGCCTTTCATTAGACCACTTAGCCATGTAGAGAGATTGCTTGCAAACAAGTTTGGATGTGTTGTCAATATATGTTGAACTTGCATGAAGAGGAGATGATCAACCAAAGGGGAGTTTTAAACACCTTCGGGGTGTTCTTGGAGGGAGATCCTTTTAGTTATTAACTGAGAAAAATTAAAAAGCAAAAAGAGAGCAAAAAATAAAGGAAAAAAAGGAGAAATTTAAAGAGATATCTTTAAGATTCTACCTAATATTGTTTCTTTCATCTTCTACTCTTATTTTGCATCTTTTTTTCCTTTTTATAAGGGCTTAATATGTTATTCTATGCTTAAGTAATGATATCTGCAAAGGTGTAAAGGTGTAAAAAACAAGTTACGACCAAAGCTTAAGTTACGACCAAAGCTTAAGCTACGACCTTAAGTTATCATAAAAACCAAGTTTTCATCAAGAAAATTTGTTTTCTAAATGCTTCATGCCAAGTTTTCTAATTATTATGTGATCTTCATTAAGTGTTGTTCGTGATGTAACTTCATTTTGGCTTTTCACTCTACTTGTATGTTACTTCACCTATGATACATGCATTTTATATTCTTTTCATGCATTATTGTCATGTTTTATATGCTCATGCACTTTTCATGAAAGTACTATGATTATGGCAACATCACCATGCATGTTAGTATACTTATGTGTGTTTATGTCAATAAGTTATTTTATGTTTAAAATCATATATGACATTCATTTTATGACATTTTCATGCATTATAACAATGATTCACATGTTCATGCATTTTTCATGAGAATATTATGGTTATGACCATACCACCATGCATGATGAGAAGTCCATGTATGTTCATGTTGATAAGGTATTTTGTAAGCAAATATCATGTATGATACTATCCTTTTATGTTTATTGGTGAAATAAAATGTTATGAGTGCATTTAGGAGTGTTAGAAACTTTTAGGGACATTTTACAATTCTTATGTATTTTAATGTCATTTAGGTCATTTTCCATTATTTAGGGATTTTTATGTCATTTCATGCATTTTGATTGTATTTAAGTCATTTTCCATGATCTAGAGACTTACAATATAATTTTGTGAATTTTGATGTCATTTAGGTCATTTTTTATGACTTAGGGACTTTTGTGTCATTTCATGCATTTTAATATCATTTAGGTCATTTCCCATGATCTAGAAACTTAAATGAAATTTGTGAATTTTGATGTCATTTATGTCATTTTCAATGATCTAAGAACTTAAATGTAATTTTATGAATTTTGATGTCATTTAGGTCATTTTCCATGACCTAGGGAGTTTTATGTTATTTCATGCATTTTGAGGTCATTTAGATAATTTTCCATGACCTAGGGAATTTTGAATAATTTTATGAATGTTTAGGTCATTTAGGTCATTTTTGACAATCTAGGGGCTTTTATGCAAATTTATCTATATTAGGGTCATTTAGGTTATTTTCTATGATCTAAGTACTTTCATTCAATTTCATGTATTTTAGAGATATTTAAGTCATTTTTCATAACTTAGGAGTTATTATGCAAAATTCATGCATTTAAATCATTTTCTATGATTTAAGGACCATTCCATAATGTGGTCTATTTAGATTAATTTCTATAATCAAAAGATCATTTTGTAATTTCAAGTATGTACTTTCGAGTCATTTTCGTGACATTATACTCTAAATTTAATATGTTTATATGTTAATTATAATATAATATTTGTTCAAAAATCCAAGGCAAATTAACTGAGTTAAAATAGTCTATAAGTGTGCTTAGCATATGGAAGTTACCTCATCAATTATTTTATAGAAATGAATACTCCCTTTAAATAAGTAAATTGAAATTTTCGATTTTCCTAAAAATAAAACTTTAGCATTCCTCTAGGTTTTCCAAAAGGGTGCAAAAAATATTTTGATTGTCAAAAATATAAAAAATCCAATTTACTTAAGATGATAAAAATAATATTAATTATAAATAATTTAAAAAAAAAAAGAATTTTAACTAAATACCAAAAAATTAAAACTAATTATAATCAAGTTTTTAGTTAACACACAATTAAGAGGTATGAATTTTTGGGCGCCTTGAGAAGAATTGATCCTGACTTGTGATTGTAAGCAACTCACGAGCCCTTTCACGTGAATTCTAGTACAAACATAGACCACGGAGCTTGTCTTTGAAAGTTTTGTAACCCTTAAAATACAAGATCTGGTAGGTAATCGATCTTACCTAGTCAAAAATAGATTTGTAATTGCTCCTAGTTATCTGGTCATTTCATAATGACCATGTAGTGTTAAGTTTGACGCGTGATTCGTCCAACAATAAAGTCATATCCTAATATGAGAAAATGAAATTTATTTGTTTAGGTCTGGCGTGTCAAATTCATGTTCGAAAACAATGGCAATAACAAGGCAATCAACATGATGGAAACAACAATAAATCACGTAAACTTATTTTGAAAATTATAAAATAAGTTTTCTTGATAGGAAATTGATTTTAAGAAACTTTTTAACAAAAATCAATAAAGAAAAACAAAAGAAAACATTTAAAGATCATAGCTCAAGATTCGGCTATAAACATGGTTTTTGCACCTTTAGCTCAAATCATCACCTAAGCATGGCATAGGATCCTCTAGCTCACATAAGATGAAGAGAGAAATGACTAAAAACCAAAGTAGAGAACTACCTTAGATCAAACTTGAAGAAACCTTTTTTTCTCTTTTCTCTCTTTTTCTTTCTTTTTTTTTTTTTTGGTTCTCATTAGTTGAGAACCAACCCTTCCTCTGTTTTAGACATCCAAGGGGATTAAAATCTCTTTTTAGCTAATTATAACTCATCCCTGTGCATTGGCATCCATTTCTTGAGAACTTATTCATGTTTGCTGCAAGTAAACCACTAAGCTTTAAGTGTTTTAATCAAAGGCTAAAATCCTCCTAAATGGGGCAAGGTTTTAGCAAAGTTTAGTGGACAAACTCAGATGCATGGCTTTTAAAAGGAACCTTACCCAAAATGGTCATATCTTGGTTCTATGGAAAAAAAAAGTTATAGCTTTAACCCAAAATAGCACTTCATTAAATTTCAACTAAAATAGGCTCAAAAGAGTTAGAAAACAATCAAATTAAATGTCATTTGGGTCCCAAGTATGATTAAAGCATTAATCTCATTTATTCCAAACTTACTCAAGCTTTAATGGCTTAAGCTATGTGAGAGATTCTCATGCTCATCTTTTAACATAGAAATGGTGGTGAAGGACCTCTTACATAGTTATAAAGTAATCTAAGGCCATTATGGAGGTCAAATGTAAGAAAACTTCGGTGAAAAATATTGTTCACAGTGAAAACTGCAATATAGTATCGATACATTTTGTGTTTGTATCAATACAACTACTTTCCAAAACCAAAAAACCTAGAAATGCCATCATTATATCAATACAAAGCACATTGTTCTGATAAAATAGGCAATTGTATTGATACAATATGTTGTGTATCGATATAATTGCTACCTTTAGGCTTAAAATGATCAAAACCAGATAATATATTAATGCATTCATGGGATGTATTGATACACCTTCACGAATTTCATAAAAATGACATTTTTTTACATTATGAAGGTTTCCAAATGTTCAATTCATCTCTAGGCATTTCAAACCTTCATTTTTTTCACCTAGCACCATGTCACATAGTACCCGGTGACATTGCACCTAGCAATCTCCTTTTTTTTAAAAAAAAATTTTTATCACTTCTGCTATTTATTTTTTGACATTCCAATTAAGTTCATAGATGTTAGAAATTGGTCAAGCAAGAGAGGTAGGTGCATTTCATTTGAAGTCTCTAATTAAGCACGATTTACTGGAAAAAGACCTAAATAAAATTAGGTATCTAAATACATATATGGTTTTTGTTTGTAATCCTTCTTCATGGTTTATTGCTTGTAACTAGATAGGTGTTATGTAACAATTTGAAATTTATTTTGCCTTTTTTATTTGGTAAAGTCTTATGGCTTCCATAATACTATTTGAAATGCATTTTACTTTCATCCACATATAATGAATTGCATTTTACTTCCATGTTCCATGCATATAAAATGAAGCAACAATATTTTTAATTATATGCATATACAAAATGGTCAAATAATGCCACTTATGATTCCATTACTATGAACTCAAACACCCTAATATAACATCAGAATGTAGCATGAGTTATATTCATATACAATGGTCAAAATAAAAAACACAAGATTGCCAAATAATTTCATTTTCGATAACATAAATATATACCACAATATAGCATGAGTTCCATTTAAATACTAAGATCAAAGTAAAGAAAATATGTTAGTTCATTCAAAATAAATCCCAAATATCCTTAAACAACTTTACAACATAATGCCTTCGTGATGTAGATGATGCATCCTTAAAGGCGATTAAGCTTGCTTTTGTGCTTTCTCTTTTTACAGCCACCTTCTCTATTGATACAATGTTTCTCTAATGACTACAATTTTGCAGTTTGAAGCGTTATGTCATTTCTTGCCATAATTCTCGCGCTTGATTGGTTTGTTCATCTTAGACACCTTGCAATAGATGCAACAATAGTTGTAGCATTGTTGTTAAAAAATCTAAGCTCAGGCATTGAATTTATGAATGATGAATATACCATCTGTCAACACGTGCCCACTTTTAAAACTTCAGACGATCCGAAAGGCATAGCACACTCGACTTAAAAATAAATTATGGTTGGTCACGGTCGAGCCTTTGAGTTATACATTGATCGGGATTTGGATTTATCTTAGTAATATGAAAAGGAGAGAGACCGTCAGGCAAATCGCTTATCCAACTACGGATGGCCACCACGAAGTAGCCATAAACTTGGAATCGCCACCAATCATTTTGGGCTAGGCAAGATCGGATGCCAAATGAAAGTAATATTCCAAGTTATGAAACTTGAAACATCAATTTTAAGGTCCACAAAGTCCAGAGATTCGTTAGTTAGGTTTGGGAATTGGTTACACTTAGTGAAGGATTGGCACCCCCTACAACACCCGAATTGGTACTACTAATTATGTCTCACTTCAGTCTTGGCTCAACTTGTTTCATTTGGCTATTATTTAGATATAATTTCCTTTCATGCATGAAGTTTTGTAAATCATAGATCTATTTTATTTTGAAAATTAGATCACCTATGCGCCTCGAAGATGTGAGGAACATAAGGAGTTTTTATGAAAACAATGTCTAGATTGAATTTTAAAATTTTTGATATTTCGTATTAGGCACTGAAGATATATTAACACGAAACATCGCCTTGTAAATTTTATTGAAAAACAAATTTTAAATATGAATGAACGATAATCACTACAAAAAGTAAACATGTTAGTAAGGCGACCAAGAAAATAATAATATCATAAACAAACAATCATAAACAAAAAGGTGTAAAAAGGATAGACGATCGAAATGTGTCTTCGATCATTGATGAATAATCGGGATGATAATTTAAAGACGGGTTTGGATTCGATGGTAATTTATGGGATAAAAGATTTTAATCAAAACAATCCAAGGCATCTGAAAAAGAAAAAATTTTTATTCTTTTTTACGTAAAAGTAAGGCTAAAATATCCCTTCAGAAAGGTGGGGTTGGAGTATCCCCAAAGATAAAGTTAGGAAAATATTTAGGAACAAAGAAAACTTTTAAATTTTTAATGAAAAATGGGGTTAAAGTATTCCTTCAAAATAGTAGGGTTAGAGTATCCCAAAGATGAAAATTTTGATGGTTTTAGATAAGGATTTATAATCTTAAAGGTCGATCCAAAAGGGAAATTTCGAGTTGAAGAAGGGGTTGAGGTATCCTCTTCAAAGCAATGGTTTGGAGTATCTCTACTAGTGAAAATTTTAATATAAAGGAGAAAGATATCTAGTATGAAATCATTTTTTTGTATGTTAGCCTTGATCCGAGTCTAAAAGGAGATTCGAAGCTTAAGTTAAAAACATAGGACAACATTGTGTCACCTCCCTTCCCGACTTTATTTTGGATGCATCTAAAGGCTTTAAGCAGTGAATAAAGTATTGTTGAAAAGATGACTCAATAAGGTTTAATGTAAAAATATTTCAAAAATCCTAGAAAATCACTTTCTATTAATTTTTGAAGTTGTTTCTCTTCATAATGGCAGCATATGCAGGGGAAAGACATACCAAACTTTGAAAAATCATTTCGGGCTCATCTGAGATTGTTAAATTCTGGACAGTATCTTTCTAGAAAGGGAATTTCATAAACATTTTATGAAAAATCTTAAAAAATTTTAGAAAAATCGTCTGATGGGCCAGAATGGTCCAAACATAATACCGCATCCTAGTTTCAAGAGTCCCAAAAAGCAGAGGTTCAAAAAATTATAACTCCTTCATCTGGAATGGTTCGAGGGCAAAAAAGACACCATTGTAAAGGGACTTCGATGCCCTTTAAAGGAAAAATATCAGAAAAATCAAGGAAAACATTTTGTAGTTCAAAAATGATTTTCCAAACTTGGACTACAATGCTCCAAAACAAAATAGGCAGCCATTCTATATTTTCAAGTTTTTTTTTAAGATAGGCTCGAGTATAGGACATCCGAATGTTCAAGGCAGAAAGCAACATAGGCTTCACAAGTTCATTCCACAATCCTAAAGTAGTTTAGAATGATGAAACAACCTGTTGACTGTGTCACTAAAGGGGATAAGACTCAAGATCAAGGTTTAATACTTTAACAACTAAAAAAGGATCTTTTCTTTGCTTTGAAAAATAGCATCTTTGAACTTATTTCACCATGAATCCAGAGCTGAAATGTTGATTTGTCCCCAAGATTAGAAAACCAATTTTATAAAGACATTAAATACATGCTATTCTTCATATATTTGAGGTAGCATAAACTTAACTTGGGGATTTTTTGAAAATCAAATTTTTAGGAAACAACAAGCATTTTTAACAAGGATGTCATGAACAAAATACAACATATACAAAGATAAACATGGACTAAACACGCAAACACACAAACATGACATTTTGACATGGAAATGGTGATAAAAAAAAAGCAAGAAAAAGGTAAATAATGTGCATGGAAATGATATGAACATATTTAAACATAAGAATGCATGCTGGAGTTGTCAAGACAACATTTTTATGTTATGAGACTCCTTAAAATATAAGAAAATGCATGAACATATATGAGGCATGTTAAGGTGAAATTTTAACTATAAGATGAATATGTGAACATAAAAGAAACATGGCAAGAAATGCATGAACTGAGGCTATGATAATGATGAAGATGAAGCATGGCATATTTGCATATCCAAATAGCATGAACATATCAAGAGGGTCCTCAAGATCCTAAGACTACGACAACTAAGCCAACAATAATGCATGAAAGTCCTACAATGGTCATGGCAGCATAAAGGGCTCACTAAAATGATGTAGATGATAAAAATAGAAAATGCATGAGAAAAGGTAGAAAATATACCAAAAAAGCTTGAACTTCTTCTCCCTTCCTAAAGCAGTGATTTTAAGCTTAGTTTTTCCCTCTTTTTCCTATTATTTAGCAAGAAAATGATGAAAGGAAGAAGCTTTATGGTAATATGGTGGCTGGTGGGGTGTTTTGAAGGTGAAAGTGTGTGAAAGGTTAAGTTTTTGGAGGTTTTCTTGTGGTAGCTCGAGGGAGCTACGGGAGTGGAAGAAGGTTAGGGTGAAAGGCAATAAAACTGTGTTTTTTGGAAGAGTTTTGGAGCTGGAGATTGTTGAAGAGTTCTTGGAATGGGTAGAGCTTTTGAGATTGCTGGAGAGCTTTTTAGGAATGGTTGAAAGTTTTCTTGTTTTGGGAATGGCTGGAGAGATTTTTTTTAGGTAGCTGGAAGTCTCTTTTATTCAATTTTCAGCCACTGCTTTTAGGAGACAAAGCAAGGGCATTTTCGATCTTTCCCTCCTGCACCAGATAACATCGCCAGCTACTATGCTCAACTGATTTTCTTCTTATTGGTTCTACCATGTTAAATAGGGAGGCAGAAAGGTTGTGACAGCCTGTAGCTGGAGATATGCCGGCCATCCTTTCTTACAACCATATATTTTATGAAAGTAACCCTTATCATTGCCTATTTGGGCTCTCAAAATTGGTTTAAATCCGTTCATAAGCCCAAAGTCAAGGTTTACAATGTTTTATGACTGTTTCTTAGTGCAAGAAAACATGTTTGAATCAGATTTTCGAAGGCTAAAAAATGGTTATAACGGGAAAAAAATGCCTTGGTGTATCGATACAAAACATGTTATATCGATACACAAGGCAATTTTTACCAATGTGTATCGATATAATGAGGTGTGTATCAATACTAAAAGCCAAAAATTATTTTTAGTCTCGAGACTTAGAGGCCTGTATAGGTACTCTATGAACTTGTATCGATACTCATACTTGTTTATCGATACATTTTGCTAAAAATCATAACTTTAGTTACTGCTAAAGTCTGTGTCGATACAAACATGCTAGGTATCGAAACCCCACCTTAGTATAGATACCAAACCCTCTTGTATTGATACTACGTGTGAAAATTCAAGTTTTTGGTGATGTAAAGGCCTCATATCACTACTCATGCACCAATATATCTTGTAAATACCTATGGCTCCTTGACTTACCTCAATTTGGTCATAGACAATAGGAAATTGATCCGTATACACTCATCTATATGACTCTAATGACACCATAAAAAATTGCTTTTGATGCCTTATTTTACATTTTTCTTTAATGTGACCCGTAGGCATTTCAGACCGTCCTAAAAAATTTTTCGCCTAGTGCTGTGTCACATAATAGTGCCTGGCGACATGGCACCTGACAGTCATCTCCCAGTTTTATTTCTCATTTTCTAATTCCATCATCTTTCAAGTAAGTTTTGGGATAACAAAAGTTGGCCTAGACAAAATAAAGTTCTTTAGCTACCCTTCTTTAGCCATTGATAAGTATTAAGAACAAGGCAAAGATAAATAGAAATTATTTTGTTTAGGTAGGATGATGGTTCCGTGTGCTAGTTTTTTTTTTTTTGTCTAACCTAAGACAGATACCACCAACTTGTATGGGCTTTGACGTAGGTTAATGTGGTGCCACCAGCATGCGTGGGCTTTGACTTGATAAGCATCATGCTCTTTATGGACTGAGGTAGATTGGTGCCATCAACTTATGTGGGCTTTGTGGTAGGTAAGAAAAGGTGTCTAGCTCTTCGTAAGCTAAGGTGAACAAATGCTACTAGCTTGTGTAGGCTTGTGGTAGGTAACAAAAGGCATCCAGCATTTCATGGACTAAGGTAAACAAATGACACTAGCTTGTGTGGGTTTTGTGCTAAGTAAGAAAAAGCATCCTGCTCTTTGAGGATTGGGAAAAAATGAGTTTGGATACCTTTCTGGAATGATTTTCAATGAGCTCGTAAGGTCAAAAATATTTACTTGAGGCCTTTTCAGGTTTTTCGAAAACAATAAATTGTACCTTAGGTTTCCTACCTATTTGACTTCTGTATATGGGAGCTGGTACCTGTAGGATGTTAGATGTTGCCTAATGCATAGGGATGTAAGTGCTTGTCTAAATGATGCAAGGATAATGACTTTAAAAGCCTAATCCAATGGTCAGTTTTAGCTTTCTTTGACTGTTTGCTCTTTCATGAGTTTGGTGAAATGGCTTTTTGCCCAAGGGTTTATCAATCTTGTGTAAGATTTCTAGTGGCTTTGAATGTAAAAGCTATCTTTTGAAGGCACAAGAGGTTCGTGAATGTGAAAGGACAGACTTAAGTTTAGATGGCCTATGCATGGGAACTTTAGTTGCATTGAGTTTAGTGAGTATGAAGGATTCCACTTTGCTAATTATGATTCAAAAGGTGTCTTTGGCGGTCTACTTAGACTGTTCTAAATTACGATTAAGGATGACATTTTGAAAAGAACTTTGGCCCTCTTTCTTTAGGCAGGAGTTTACTGAAAAGAGGTTTTAAGCATATTTTCAGGATGTGAGGTCCCAAGACCAAACTGATCATGGCCCCAAAAGTTCATTCTTAGTCTTTAGACAAGAAACATAAATTCTTGTAAAGTTTTTTCTTTCTAAATGATGTAGGAAATCCTGTTATCAGTTTTGTCCATTTATTAAACATAATCAATTAAATGATAAACATGATGCAACAAGGAATGCAAGGTTACGAAAAGATTTTGCGATAAATCAAGTGATTGTATCTCATTCAAAGAAAAAGGGTACAAGCTATGATAAACTTTTGAGATTTCGAATGATTTTGAAATACAAAAGTGATAAGAGAGGTTTTCTTAGTCAATTGGCCCCTAACACTGATGACATGAATCCTCCACTAAGTGCTTTTGGAGATTTCTCTCAAGCAATTAATCATTGTAGTGTTGGTTGAATTATAAGAAAACTCCTCAAATTGCCCCATGGTGAGATGGAGGCCTCAAAGTTAGGTAGTTTTTATTTTTCAGGTATAGGTATGGATGATATTTGGTGGGGTTGGTTAGTATATAACAGGTGTATTAGGTTGTGATTTGGCATCTTGATCAGAGTTACGAATGTGAGGAAAATTGGTTTTGGGCTGATGATGGCTTGGGCTTGACTTAGTTTAAGTGAAGGGGTTTGGTCACTTAAGCCGCCTTCTCGGGTTTTCCACTTAAGCTGGTCTTTTCTTCTTCTTCTTTTTTATTAAAGGGTGAAAAGAAAAAGAGAAAAAAGATACCTTTTCAGGTTTTCATCCTAAAATCCTTTTAAGCATAGTATTTTTTAATAGAATCAGAGTTCACAAGGTTGAATAGGTCGCTACCGTCTATATCAGTTAAGATTGAGGCTCCTCTAAAAAATACACGTTTCACCACATACAGTCCTTCCCAGTTTAGGGTCCATTTTCCTCGAGCATCTTTATGGATTGGGGGAATTTGTTTGAGCAAGTTACCTTCTCAAAATTGATGAGGATGAACCTTTTTGTCATGGGCTCTCATCATGCCATTTTGATACATCTGCCCATGATAGATGGCTTTGGTTTTTTCTCTTCAATGAGATTGAGCTGTTTATATCGATTTTTAACCTATTCAGCCTCTTCAAGTTGCGATTCCATTAAAACTTAGAGTGAAAGAATTTTAACCACGATAAGTAGGATAGCCTCCGTGCCATAGACTAAGAAAAATAGGGTAGCACCCTATAGAGGTTTGTACAGTCGTGCGGTAAGCATGTAAAGCAAAAGGCAACTTTTCATGCCAATCTTTGTACATCTTAACCATCTTTTCAACTATCTTCTTAATATTCTTGTTGGCTGCTTTAACTGCCCCATTCATTTTTGAATAGTATGGGATAGAGTTTTAATGTTGAATCTTGAATTGAAAGCAGATTGCTTGCATCATTTTATTTTTCAGGTTGCGTGCATTATTAGTAATAATTTGTTCGGGAAGACTATGTCTACAAATGATGTCCCATTTTCCAAATTTGCATACAACAGATCTGGTGACATTGGCATAAGAAGTTGCCTTTACCCATTTGGTGAAATAATCAATAGCAACTAAAATAAAGGGATACCTGTAGGAAGCCTTAGGGGTAATCAGTCTGATCATGTCCATGCCCCATATAGAAAAAGGCCATAGAGCTGTCATAATGTGTAGAGGTGTTGGTGGACATGGATTTTGTCAGCATAGATTTGGCATTTGTGGTACTTCCTGGCATAGTCAATGCAGTTCTTTCAAGAGTCAACCAATAGTAGCCTGATCACATGACTTGTTTGGCCATTCAGTGTCCATTAGCAAGCATTTCACAAATTCCTTCATGCACTTCTTCAAGTATTCTTTTGGCTTTGAAGGCATCCACGTATCAGAGTAGCACCTGATCCTAGCCTTTCTTATACAAAATCCCTCCATCAAAAATGAAGCTCGCGACTAATCGTCCAATGGTTCTCTTATCAGTTTCAATGGCATCTTTTAGGTATCGTTGATCCTTGATGTAATGAAAGATGTCATGATACCATGGCAAGTAGTCCTTCTCTTTTTCAACATTCTAACAATGTGCCGGGGCTGTATAGATACTCATTTGAATAGGAACAACATCTATTCTTGATTAACTTTGAACATAGATGACAAGGTAGCCAAGGCATCGACAATTTGGTTCTCTTCTCAAGGTAGATGCTAAAAGCTAATATCATCAAACTCTTTTTTAAGTTCTGAGATCGTATTACCATAGTTGATTAATTTAGCATTACGTGTTTGCCATTCTCCTTTTTGTTGGTAAATAATAAGGGCTGAATCTCCAAATACTTACAGCGTTCAAATGCCCCTTTCAATGGATGCTTAGAGTCCCACGATGCAGGCCTCATATTCAGCTATATTATTAGTGCAATCGAAATTCAACCTTGCAGTGAAGGGGTAGTGGTTTCTATCAAGTGAGATAAAAATTACCCCAATTCCATGCCCCAATGCATTTAAAGCCCTATCAAAGTACATTTTCCAAGACAAGCCGCACTCAACAGTGTTTTCTGCCTTAGATATGCACATCAAATCTTCATGAGGAAAATCAAAGTCTAAAGGCTAATAGTCATCTATTGCTCGGCATGCCAGGAAATTCGTTATTATGCTACCCTTGATGGCTTTCTAATATATGTACACAATGTCATATTCGAAAAGTAAGACCTGCCACCAAGCTAACCTCCCTAAGAAGGCGGGAGCTTCTCACAAATATTTGATGGGATCGAGTTTAGTGATTAGCCATATAATGTGGTACAACATGTATTGTCTTAACCTTCAGGCCGTCCAAGCTAGAGCACAACATAGCTTCTCTACAAATGAATAATTATTTTCATACTTTGTAAACTTCTTGCTCAAGTAGCAAATAGCTCGTACCTTCTTGCCTAACTTATCGTGTTGACCTAATATATAGCCTATCGACTTATCAAAAACTAATAAATATAGGATTAACGATCGACCATGCACTAGTGGCATAAGTACCAGAGGGTTAAAAGGGTAATATTTGACCTTATCGAAAGCTTCTTAGCATTCTTCATTCCATTCTCCAAAATTTTGTTTTCAAAGCAACCAAAAGATTAGATCACATTTGTTTGTCAACTGAGATAAGAATCAGGCTATATAGTTTAACTTTCCAAATAAGCTTCTTACTTCTTTTTGAGTTTAAGCTGGCAAAAAATTCTAGGTGGCCTTGACCTTATCGAGATCAACTTTTATTCTTTTCTTGCTTACAATGAAGCCTAATAAATTTTTGGATGTGATGTTGAATGTGCATTTGGCATGATACAACTTAAGCTGATATTTGCACAGCTGTTTGTAAAGTTTTCGCAGGTTGGCAACCTGTTCACTCTTTTTTGGCGATTTGGCAATCATATCATCCACGTAGACCTCTATTTCTTTGTGCATGAGGTCATGGAACAATGTTACCATTGCCCTCTAATATGTTACCCCAGTGTTCTTGAGCCTAAAGGGCAACACTTAGTAGCAGAAAATGCCCCACATAGTTATAAAGGTGGTCTTTTCCATATCTTTAGCTGGCATTTTAATTTGCCTGTAGTTCAAAAACCTATCCATGAAGGAAAATAGTGCATTTTTGGCAGTGTTGTCTACTAGGGTATTGATGTGAGGTAGAAAAAAATTATCCTTCAGACTGGCTAGGTTCAAGTCCCTGTAGTCCATACATATCCATACTTTACCATCCTTTTTTGGAAATAGGACTATATTAGCTACCCATTCAGGATATTTGGCTACCTTGAGAAAACCTGCTTCAAATTGTTTCTTTACTTTTTTCTATATCTTCAGAAGCATTTTGTGCTTCATCCTTCTAAGCTTTTACTCGATGGGCTTACATTCAGGTTTGAAGGGAAGTTTATGGACCACAATGGTGGTATCTAATCTAGGCATGTGTTGGTATGACCAGGCAAACACATCTCAATACTCTTGAAGGAGACTTATTAGTTTGGCTTGAGTTGATGGCTTTTGGAGGTTTGGATCTTAACTTTTTTTGGGTCTTCCTCTGTTCCAAGGTTTATGATTTCAATGGATTTCACATGAGGTAATATTTGTTTTTCTTCTTGTTCAATTAATCTCAACAGGTCCATAAGTATGGAGTTCTCTTCAAACTCAACCTCATCGACACAGATTGGTTGTTCAAAATTGATTTTCAAAGTCTTAGTATGAACATTCATGTCACCTTCATCAGGGTACCTAAAAATATGGAAAAAAAATAATATAGGTGGAAAATATGCAGAGAAATGCCTAAAATTTGGAAAGAACTATGAACCAAAGGATGAAATGCATAATACTTAGTCATTTTCATTGATAACACCTAATAAAAGATGCCCATACAAAGGATCCTACAATGTTTTTGGGTAGAAGCATGTAGGTTTAGTTCATAACATTACTTCGAAATAAACTTGAACTGTACAGGAATCTCAGTTTCAGTCCAAACACTCGGAACAAATCCTAGAGGCCACAAACCAGCCTTTGGGCTTGTCGCTGACATCTCTGACTCATCCATTGCATTAATGAAGAAATCCCCAAATGCTTTATTCAGTATTAGCATAACATTAGTGAAGTCGGTATTTATTTATCCTCCTGTGCGAAAATTTTCTCGAAGTGGTGGAAATATCACTGATTCATACCCTGTGTCTTATCTTGACAAGCGAGCCATCCTTTTCCCACAGTTCTTCTAAGCTTATTTTTTTCTATTGTGCACTAGGCTTGACTTTTAACCCTTTTTTCTCGATCTGGTCAACAATTTTCAAGGTTTTAGCAATCCCTTAGAGGCATTTTCTAAGTCCCTTTCCAGCTTGAGACAATTAACTTCAAACCCATTTGAGTGCTCTTCAATGAGCATGGCTCCACCACTAGTAACCCTTCTTTGATATAAGTTTCGTTGACAAACTCAAAGGATTGGAAAGAGGATTTTAGGATATCTTTGTTAGGTTTAACATATGGGGCATCAATTGAGGTAGCAACAATGATATCTTCTTCTCTTCCGACATTGACAACTTTGTTCTTAATGATGAACTTTAACTTTTGGTGCAAAGACGATAGTATTACCCCCGCAGAGTGAATCCAAGGCCTTCCCAACAAGCAATTGCATGATGGAGCAATATCCATCACGTGGAAATCAACCTCATAAGTACGTGGGCCTATTTAGAGTGGAATGGTGATATTTCGCACAACGTTTCTACATGTTCCAACAAATGCTCTCACAACCGTACAACTATTTTGGATATGAGATGTGCCAATGGGGAGCTTGTTCAAAAATGACACAGGCATTAAATTTAGAGCTGACCCGTTATCAATGAGCACCTTGGGTAACGTGGTGCCTTTACAGTATGTGGTGACACGAAGTGCTTTGTAGTTTCCTCTTTCTCTATGCAGGATTTCATCATTGCTGAAAGATATGTAATTATCGACAGTGATGTTGTTTTCTAAGCGATCCAACTGACCTATGAGATGTCGAGAGAGACATAGGCCTCATTCAAAACCTTGAAGAGGGCATTCTTGTGAGCTTACGAATTCAACAGCAGTGACAACATAGATATCTTGGCAGGTTGCTTGTTCAATGATCGACAATACTATATTCGCTGTGCTTGATGAACTTAAGGAATTTTGTAGCTTCTTTCTCACTCATTGGATTCTTGACAACTATCGGATCTAAGTTTTTAATTGTGGACTTCGATGCTTGAGGAATCGGATTAGCATTTTCTTGATGAGTTTCACGTCTTGATACTACTGGGGCATAACACCTACCACTCCGAGTCAATTGGTTTACCCCTGAAAGGTCTATTTGCAGCTTGCTAACAAAATTCGCCAGTGATCAAGGTTTTGCTTTCATAATTCCAAGGAACTACTTTGTTGTCCTTATAAAGGAAAGGGGATGAAAGCTAAATGATCATCTTCCACGTAGGCTAAAAAAGGAAAGCTTTGGCTTTTGGTAGATTGTCGAACAAGATCAACGGTCTCCCAACCTCGTAAGGAGGATTACTCCCTTCTTTTTCCATAGTGTTAACAGATGGCAATGCATTTACAAACTTGGTATGCTTGGTTCGTTTTTCATTATAGAATTTGATGCTACCCTCATTCATCATTCTTGAACCATTGCGCCAAACTTTTTACATGTTTGAAAAGTGTGGCCATAAACAGTACAGAAACATAGAAGTCAACAATTTTTCCCTTATTTTTTTTGTTGCATTAAGCAATTTAGCTTGCACTAGGATTTGCCAAACCAAATTCATTGGCATTCTGACATTTTCTATGTCTTCTACAACCTCATAGTTCTGTTCAATAACCATTTTACTTAGATCTAACTCAGCATGAGTTTAAGATAAACTGGCTTCAATGCCAGATTTTGGTTGCTGACTAGCCTTCATTTTTCCTTTCCCTTTATCTTTGCTGATATTTTTTCTCCCTAATTTATTTTTCATGGCCTTATTGATCACCCCATAGAGTATGACTACATCCGCAAAGCTTTTCAAAAAGTTTTTCATTACTTTTTCAAGGGGCTGGCAATGTGCCAATGAATCTAACAATCATCTCTTTTTCGTCAATAAGGGATGAATTTGGGTAGCCTTCTCCATCCATCTTGAAATATAGCCTAAAACTTTCATTAGCTCTCTTTTCCATGCCCATAAGAGATAGATAACTTGAGATCCGATCATCAGCAGGCCTATCTTTATCCATAGCATTAATAGATTGATCGATGTGTTCATTCCACTCCTCATAAAACTCAATCTCAAACTAGTCCATTATCCCTTGGACCATTTCCAAGAATGATAGGCAATGTTGCAAATCATATCCTTGACCGCAATGGCAGCAGGATGTCTCAGTGGCATTTCTTCTTTGATTTTTATTATCTATTACTATTCCAACTTTCACAAAAGCTTGCCAAACCTTGTTCATCAGGGTTTTGACTTTTCCAACATTTTTTTGATCCAATGACCTTTCCCATCAATTATCGTATTCACTCTCGGTTCGACATGATTAGAGAGTGAATTGGCTCCAACATTTGGTCCAGGCCCTTGTTTAAACTTGATCACTCTTTTTCTACCAGACCCTATACCTTTCTCTTAAACGACATGCAATTCTCAATGGAATAACCTTGTGCTTGTATTCATAGTTGGCATTCTCATCGTACCACTTGGGGTATAATGGTGATCTTGGGTTTGTGAATACTGGGGCCATTAGTTGTCCTGCCAATAAATGAGAGTAGCTCTCTTTATATGAGTAGGGAAGTGGCTTAAAGTGCTTCCTTTCTCGAGGTACTTGTTGATTGTTTGGAGCTCTTGCATTGTTCATATTGTGAGGTTGTGCACTCTAGGCCATATTTTGAATGGGATTCAGTACAAAGTTCATTCTTGAAGCAAACCCGATAGCATGAATTAGTTATGGTGTGATGAGTAAAGGGTAAAACCTAAATTCAACACGTTCAAAAGGCACACAGCTTGCGCTTGATGCAAATTTCGATTGAATCTGGTATGATTTTTGCTAACAACATTCACCTCCATCTCCTTACCCGTATTTATTAACTTCTTGACTAACTCAGGTGATTCTCCAATTGATATCTTGCCACTTTTGATGGCGTTCTCAATCATTTCACCCAATATAACCATATCGGTAAAATTTTTTGTGTCACTTCCTACCAGCCTTTCATAGTAAGGAGCTCATAGAATGCCAATAAACATGACCATCATTTCTTTTTCAGTTAGAGAAAGACGAACTCTCTCCATCTCTAAGCATATTTCCTAAAGCTCTTAGAAGATTTCTTCTTCATGTTCATAAGGGAGAGGCGATCCAGGGCCAAATCAGACACATACTTGATTAAGGAAAACGCAAGATAAATCCTCCCATGTATGAATTTTTGCGAGGTCAAGCCTTATGTACCATTAAATAGCTACCCCAGTTAGACTGTCTTGAAAGCAATGAATTAGTAGTTTCTCGTTCTTTTCACACTCGACCATTTTTTGATAAGACATGCAAAGATAAGCAAACAGGTCGATAGTCCCATTTGTACTTTTAAAAATTTGGCAATTTGAATTTAAGCAAAATAATGAGACTGGAAACAAGCCCTAATAACTTTGCATCCACGATCCCAAATTTGTCACTTTCTTTAACAGCTCGAAAGCGCTTCTCCAGTGACTGATACTTGTCCAAGTCCTCTTCATTTTATGAGGGCCTCTTTGCTTTCTCTCACTCCATTTGTTCATTGAGGTCCAAGACTATAGGCCTTGCTGGTGAAGTGCTTATGCCTTGAAATCTTTAAATCAAATGAGATATTGTTGCAGGATTGATGTAAATGAATAGCTGAGCTAATGGGATATTTGCTGCCGGAGGATGTTGCTTATGCAATGCCCCATTTTTGAGCATTGATGGCTTTAGTACCACCATTCAAATTGCTTTTAAAATTGGTTGGTTCTTTTCTCACCTCGACTATGCTTGTCTGCTTTTTTTTGTTCAACGCATCGTATAACAACTTGGTTAGTTCGATAATCTGAGCTTGGAGTTCCTCATTCTTACGGACTAATTGCTCTGGAGATTATCTATACATGAGTTTCAGTCTTTCAATACGAGCCTGGTGATCGTTTTCCATCACTTTTTAATGATTGTGAGTGTTATACTGATGGCAAACAATAGGTTCCATGTTTTAGAGCACATTCACTTTAAATTATTACTGGATTAGGCCTTTATAAGAGTGAATATACGATCTTGAAGATAAAGGAATGAATAAAATAATGAAAGAATTAGGTTAGTCATGCAAATGCAAAAAGGATAATTCGATTAAGGGGCAGCTTCGCCAATAGCGTCTTTCATTAAAGCAACAAAATGTCCCGATTAGATATGGTTACATTCAAAAATGCTTGACACGGTTACATTGCCTGATTACATGGTCCAAGAAATGCAACAAGTCCTGCTCATGGGCTCTAGTGGGCAAGATATCACTTGTCAAGGATCGGGCTACATCCATCATGTTCTCAGCCTCCAACTAAGCTACCTGAATCTGCTCTATGAGATGGCGATGATGGTTCTGATAGCTTTGGCAAGCATGACCAACCACTTAAAGCCATTCTCGCTCGCGCTATTTAGAGACTCTCACTAGTGTATTAACTTAATCTTGGCGGGCTTGAAGAGAATGCTCTAAATCTTGAATTTTGATGTCAGAGCACCATTTTCAGCTTGGTTTGCTTTCAAATCCCAACTTAACCTTCTAACCGTTTATTCTTCTTTCAATATGTTGATGCAAGAGCACGGGTTCTAACAAGCTTTTCCCTATTGACCCTAGCTGCTTCTCTCCATTAATGTAGTTTCTTCTCGAGAGTAGTAATTTTTATCCTCCATTCAACCGATGACTTTCCAAGTCTTCAGGACTTGCTTGCTTTGTTAAGGGCCATATAGTCTTTCTTCAAACTTTCGAGATCCTCCTTGAGGCGATTTTTCTTCTTAACAGCCCTGTTCACCTCATCATCCCAAAGGTAGAGGTCCATTTTCAATTGACTATTTTCCTCTTTTAATTGAGTAATCTCCTCGGCAAAGGTCACACTTTCTTGTTTGAACTCTTGCTTGAGCAATTCAATCTCAGAAGCAAATTTGTCAACTAGTATTTATGATGTCCCAATACTATATAGGGGCAAGGTGTCATTAATTCGACGAATCCTTTGTTCATCATATCTTGGGGTCATACTATTCCCTCTCTAATATCTCTTTATGCAACGGATTTGTTTCCATGCATGAAAAGGTAGCTGAACTTTTGACTTAATCGGGCTCACTATAGTCGAAATCCTATAACTCTAGGTTTTGGACGAAGATGATGAATTGACGACATTGAAATTATCGAAAGACTAAAATAGGTGCATATCTAGTGCTTCCCAATAATCCCATGAGCGGCACACAATTGCAATATCTGCATCAGTATATGATTGTTTGTAGGGAAAACCAAAAGGCCTTTCATGTTACTTCTTCCCTCTTGAGGTTCCAAAATTTCTTGACCGATTGCTCTTCAGATTTGTCTTAAGGCCATTCCTTCTCAAGTATCTTGGAGATAAGGCTGAAATTGGGTAAAAAACAGTATGACATCCTACTTTTTTTAGGATAAAAGTGACTGACAAGCTAAATGTGAAAGAGTGGTGCACATCTGATGAAGTGGCCCGTACCTATTTTCTTACAAAAATTAAGAGCTCTAATAGTTTCGACAATGATGGCCAATGCAAGATTGATGTTACAGCACAAACAGGAAATGGCATGTGTTACCGTAGCTTCAACATAGCCTAATGTCTTTGGGAATATAACTAGACCATATACCGCCAAAGTATCGATATCTTGGATTTTTTGGATGTCAATGGTACTCGCCATTTCTTCTTTCAAACTCCATTGCCTTGAGGATTTAAGCTAATCTTTTCTTGAAAGTTGGAGGGTTCAAAGCCTTGCAGTATATTCTATCGACCTTTGCTTTCTTAATATTGAGTAGTGCAATGTATTCATCAACCGTGGGGACCAAATCTTCATGATTGAAAGTGAAACACTGATATGCTGGATTCCAAAACTGAGATGTTGCTCGCAACAAGCTGACATCCAAATGGACTTGAAGCAAAAGAGCAATATCTCTGTATCTCTTAGTGAATAATTCCCTTTTGGTATTGTCCCACTTGGTCCATATAATCCTCAGATCTTGCCAATCATTTTGACGGTACCCTATCTTGATCCTTTTATGCATTATTAAGACATACCCTGATTTAAGGACGTCTCCATCTTTATGCTATCAACGTTTTGACCATGCTTGGACTTCTTCAAAGGACTTTAGCTCTGAAGTGGACTGTTGCTCCATGACAGACACCCCTTGATGAACACTGAACCATTGACCAATTGTCCCATGGTGATGGTGATTATGATGAAATTATGCATGGTGAAAAAGAAAAGCAAAAAAGGAATGGGGTTAGTAACCAATAAGCAATAATAGGCAAAAGATAAAGAAATGAAAGAATAGCAAGGAAAGTGTATCATAAAATTTACCCCGAAAATAAAAGGTACAATGCCTAAGGGCAGACATGATGATCATGAATGTTGAGGTATTAAATGGAAAGCATAACGGCATGTCCACATTAAAACTACCTCATCACGAAGTAATATGATACCTCACGAGGACTAAAACTAACCTTTTAAATAGTGACGTTCGTTCATCACTAGCTATGTTAAGTACATGCCAAGTCACCATTCAGGTAGCATGACGGCTTATTTCGGTCAAATATAACTATTTTAAGATGGCATTGCAGGTAATGACATTTGCTTGTCCTTACCCACTTATTAAAAAGGACTTACCGTTGAATGTAACAACATATCCTAAAAAAATGATCATAAAAATAAAAATAACAAACGCGGGTGACAATGTTCACCCATTATGGCCCACATAACCATGGTATATAGGAGTGAAGGTAAGAAATATTTTCTCGAGTGATCCTACTCTTCAGGTTATTCTAGCAACATCCAATATTGTTTAACATGGTTTAGCTTATAGGGTTCACTATATGAGTTTGAGTTGACATCTATTTCAGTATCCAAATCGGTCCTCTATCTGGTAAGTACAGTCAAGGCATTATGATTATAGGCCTATCATATGTTTGGTGGAACAGGTTCAATTCGGTGGATGCATTTTCCTACGCAAATGTGGAGGGGTACTCACGAGAGACATAGGTAATTGACATCCTGGAAGGTCTTGCCATGCCTATGCGGAGGGTTACTGATGAAGGCTAATGGCTCGCTTCCTCCTAATAATTAGGACACTAACCACACCATGGTGTTTGGTGGGAATCTAGTGTAAATGCAAGTGTACAGTGTGTGTCAGGAAAATAATCAAACCTTTTGTTTTACTCCCATATTACCATTTATTCAAGTTACTATTTATTCAAGAACGAACAATCCTTAACAATCACAAAACCAAACATAAAATATAGAGATTAGTAGATAAATACAAGGGAATTATTTTTAAATAATTATGAAGATCAAAAAACCAAGAACTGAGTGAAAAATAGCTAGTCATAGGCCTAACTCTTTAGGTCCCTAGTAAAGTTGCCAAGTTGTCGCCACGTCCCCGCCTTTAAAACCTTGGACGATCCGAAGGGCATAGCGCACTCAACTTAAAAAAATGATGGTTGGACGTGGCTGAGCCTTCGAGTTATCCCTTTATCGAGATTTGGATTTGTCATAGTAATATGAAAATGAGAGAGACCATTGGGCGAATCACTCATCCAACTAGTCTCTAATGGCCACCATGAAGTAGCCATAAACTTGGAGTCACCACCAATCATTTCAAGCTAGGTAGGATCAAATGCCTATTCAAAGCAATATTCTGAGTTATGAAACTCGAAACATCGACTTCAAGGTATACAAAGTCCAGAGATTTTTTGGTTAGGTTTGGGAGTTGGTTATGCACAAGAAAGCATTAGCACCCCCCACGAAGCCCAAAATTGGTACCAACTAACTATGTCTTGCTTCGATCTCGGCTTAATCGGTTCCATTTGGTCATTATTTAGATATAATTTCCTTTCATGCATGAAGTTTTGTAAATCATATATCCTTTTTTTTAATTAGATCACCTATGCGCCTTTGAGGTGTGAGGAACATAGGGAGTTTTTATGAAAATAATGTCTGGATTGAGTTTTGAAAATTTTGATATTTCGTATTAGGCACTAGAGAGATACCAACATGAAACATCGCTTTGTAAATTTTATTAGAAAACTAATTTTAAACATTAATGCACGATAATCACTACAAAAAGTAAACGTGCTAGTAAGGCGACTAAGAATATAATAATATCATAAACAAACAATCATAAACAAAAAGGCATAAAAAGGATGGATGATCAGAATATGTCTCGTAATTGTCTTCGATCATTGATGAATAACCCGGATAACAATTTAAAGATAGGCTTAGATTTGATGGTAATTTGCGGGACAAAAAAGATTTTAATCAAAACAATCTGAGGCATCCATTTTTATTTTTTTAAGTAAAAGTAGGGGCTCGAATATCCCCTCAAAAAGGTGGGGTTAGAGTGTCCCTAAAGATAAAGTTAGAAAAATATTTAGGAATAAAGAGAAAATTTAAATTTTTAATGAAAAACGAGTTAGAGTATCCTCTCGAAATAGCGGGGTTAGAGTGCCCAAAAGATGAAAATTTTAATGGTTTTAGATAAAGATTAAGAATCTTAAAGGTGGATCCAAAACGAAAATTTAAGTTTTGAGTTGAAGATGGGGTTGGGGTATCCCTTTCAGAGCAATGGAGTTAAAATATCTCCACTAGCGAAAATTTTAATATAGAGGAGAGAGATATCTAGTATGAAATCATTTTTTTGTATTTTAGCCTTAATCTAAGTCTAAAGGGCTTATGTTGTGAAGAAGCCAATCGGGTGCATTTCGAGATATTCAAATATTTTGATAAAAGGAGATTTAGAGCTTAAGTTAAAAACAAGGGACAACATTGTGTCACCTTCCTTCCCAAATTTATTTTGGATACATCCGAAAGCTTTAGGGAGTGAATAAGGTACTGTTGGAAAGATGACTCGATAAGGTTTTAGGTAAAAATATTCCAAAATTCCTAGAAAATCACTTTTTAAGTGGAATTAATTTTTAAAGTTAAGTCTCTCTTGACACTGGCAGCATATGCAAGGGAAAAGACATAATGAACTTTAAAAAATCATTTTGGGCTCATCCAAGATTGTTAAATTGTGAACAGTACCGTTTTAGAAAAAAAATTTCGTAAAATTTTTATGAAAAATGTTAAAAAAGTTTAAAAAAAATCATCTGATTGGCTAGAATGTCCCAAACAGAATATCGGGTGCTGGTTTTAAGGGTCCCAAACAATAGAGGTATGAAAAATTATAACTCCATCATCCGAAATGGTTCGAGGCGAACAAGACACCATTGGAAAGGCACTTCAATGCCCTTTAAAGAAAAAATATCAAAAAAAAATCAAGAAAACATTTTGTGGTTCGAAAATGATTTTCCAAACTTAGACTACAATGCTGCAAGAGCAAAACAGGGGGCTATTCGATATTTTCAGGTTTTTTTCTAAGATAGGCTCTAGTCTAGGACATCCGAACATCCATGACAGAAAGTAACATTGGCTTCACAAGTTCATTCCATAATCTGGGAGTAGTTCGGGATGATGAAACAATCTATTAACCGTGTCACTAAAGGGGATATGGGACTCAAGATCAAGGTTTAATAATTTAACAACTAAAAATGGATCATTTTTTTTTTTTTTGCTTTGAAAAATATCATTTTTGAACTTATTTCACCATGAATTCTAGAGTTGAAATGTTGATTTGTCCCTAAGATCGGAAGACTAGTTTTATGAAAACATTAAATCCATGTTATTCTTCATCTATTGGAGGTAGCATGAACTTAGAGATTTTTCTGAAAATCAGGTTTTTAGGAAACAACAAGCATTTTTTACAAGGATGTCATGAACAAAATACAACACATACAAAGATGAACATGGACTAAACACGCAAACATACAAACATGATATTTTGACATGGAAATGGGTGATAAAAAAAAGTAAGAAGAGGGCAAATAATGTGCATAGAAAGGATATGAACATATTTGAACATAAGAATGCATGCTGAGTTGTCAAGATAGCATTTCTATGTCATGAAACTCCTTAGAATACAAGAAAATGCATGAACATACATGAGGCATATTAAGGTGAACATTGAAATATGAGATGAATATGTGAACGTCAAAGAAACATGGCGAGAAATGCATAAACTGAGGCTATGATGATGATGAAGATCAAGCATGGCATATTTACATATCCAAATAGCATCAAGGTATCAAGAGAGTCCTCAAGATCCTAAGACTACCACAACCAAGCCAACAATAATGCATGAGAGTCCTAAAATGGTCATGGCAGCATAAAGGGCTTACTAAAATGGTATAGATGATAAAAATAGAAAACGCATGGAAAAAGGTAGAAGATATACTAAAAAAGCTTGAACTTCTTCTCCTTTCCTAAAGTAGTGACTTTAAGCTTAGTTCATGCCTTCTTTTTTATATTATTTAGCAAGAAAATGATGAAAGAAAGAAGCTTTTTGGTACTATGGTGGCTGGTGGGGTGTTTTGAGGGTGAAAGTGTATGAAAGGTTGAGTTTTTGGAGATTTTCTGGTGGTAGTTTGGGATAGCTACGGGAATGGAAGAAAGTTATGGGTGAAAGGCAATGAAACAATGGTTGTTGGGAGAGTTTTGGGGCTGGAGATTGTTGGAGAGTTCTTGGGAATGGATGGAGCTTTTTGAGTTTGCTGGAGAGCTCTTTGGGAATGGCTGAAAGTTTTCTTTTTTCTTGGGGAGGGGGAATGGCTGGAGAGATTTTTTCTCAGGTAGTTGGAAGTTTCTTTTATTCAATGATCAGCCACTGCTTTTAGAAGACAAAGCGAAGGCATTTTTTATCTTTCCCTCATGCACCAGGGGACATCTCCAGCTACTATACTAGCTAATTTTCTTCCTATTAGTTCTACCATACTAAGCAGGGAGGCAGAAAGGCTGTGACAACCTGCAATTGGAGATATGCTTGCCATGCCTTCTCACAACCATATATTTTATGAAAGTGATCCTTGTTATTGATTATTTGGGCTCTCAAAATTGGTTTAAATCCATTTGTAGGCCCAAAGTCAAGGTTTACAATGTTTTATGATGGTTTTTTAGTGCAAGAAAGCATGTTAGAATTAGATTTTCGAAGGCAAAAAAATGGTTCGAACTGGGCAAAAATGCCTGGGTGTATCAATATAAAACATGTTGTATCAATACACAAGGCAATTATTACCCATGAGTATCGATACAATGAGGTGTGTATTGATACTCATGGATTTTTATCGATACTCATGCTTGTGTATCGATACATTTTGCCAAAAATCACAACTTTAGCTACTGCCAAGGTGTGTATCGATACAAACATGCTAGGTATCGATGCCCCACCTTAGGTATCGATACCAAACCCTCTTGTATCAATACTACATGTGAAAATTCAAGTTTTTGGCGACGTAAAGGCCTAGTATCAATACTCATGCACCAATATATCTTGTACATACCTATGGCTTCCCGACTAACCTCAACTTGGTCATAAATAGTAGGAAATTGATCTATATACTCATCTACATGACTCCGATGACACCATGAAAAATAGCCTTTGATGCCTCATTTTACATTTTTCTTTAAGTGACCCATAAGCGTTTCAGACATTCCCAAAAAAAATTTTGCCTGGCACCGTGTCGCCTAATAGTTCCTGGTAAGTGACACGGCACCTAGCAATCGCCTCCCAATTTTATTTCTCATTTTCTAATTCTATCATCTTTCAAGTAAATTTTGGGATGACAAAAGTTGACCTAGACAAAATGAGGTGTCTACACCATCAAATATTCTCTGTTGAGTAACATTGGTCAACGAAATTCTTCGGCTTCAGTCTTTTAAATCTAATTATAGAAACATGTGCACAAGGCATACCTCTCAACAATATCAATAGCATGTTGTTTCCCTGTTTTTTCATATTTCTTGTCAACTGCAGGTTCTAGAATACAATATCTTATTTAGAGTTTTATTTTCTCTTATTTTTTCTGAATGTTATGCTTCCTACTAGTTTTTTTGAAATATAAATGTTTCAGGAGTTTCTTCCAAATACAAATCATCGATATCATTAATATGTATACATTAAAACACTCATTAATGTGACTAATACATCAATCTTAGCCATAAACCTTAAGTGTGATCTCGACCATGAATTTGGGTTGATGCGCTTCAAATATTCGTATGCTTCCTATCTTTACTTTCTTTTAATCTCTTCATGGCATGAATAAATGAATTTTTGGTTATTGTTGTTTCCATTTGGCAAAGCATGTCCTTGTACTGCTTGCCTTTCCACTGCTTTTTGAAGTTCTCAAAGTACTCGGCAGTAGCTTCTAAGATTTCTAAACTAACCCCTGAATGCATGAAACCAAAAGGATCCCAATTGTCATTGTACATCAAGTGGTGTCATGCGTCAAAAAATAAAACAGCATGGTGTCATGTGTCAAATAAGTAAAGGTACTCAGTTACCTTCTGCATGTATGATATAAAGAAGACATCCTTATGATCAACCCTATGTATCCATATCAAATAGCTAACTTAGAAACAACCTTCAACTATCTTTGTTCTTTACCTTAACAACTGCAATGCCAACTGGAAACATGTCATTATTTCTATTTCGCCCAATTGTTCCTCCAAAATGAGCTTTCAAAAAACAACCATCAAGACCATTATTGGTCCACAACCTGCAAAAACCATACTTTCCTTGCATGAAAACTAACATAATATTCACCGAAATCTTGAAGGAAATTCTTTCATAATGCCATCAACCATCATAAAGGGTTGTGCCTCATGACTCAACTTAGCTTGTACTGCCATGATTGGTCTTCAATATATGAACCATCATAAAGGGTTGTGCCTCATGACTCAACTTAGCTTGTAATGCCATGATTGGTCTTCAATATAATCTCACGTTATAAACAGCTCACTTGAAATTGTTTCTCATGATCTACAAGTATATATTTCCTTACGGATTGCCTTGCTCTATATGGTTGTTGTATCCCAACTTCAAATCCAAGACTTATTGAAACCCGAGTCCTCATCTCAGTGATTGACTCCTTTGAATTGGCCCTAAACTTTTTCGAGTACTTTATGGATTTGAATTCATCCAATGATTTTTATTCTATAGGACATGAATACTTAGGGTTCCACCTTTTAATCTAAAATGTGGTCTTCCCTTCAACAATAGAAGCATGTACTATAAACGAATAATCCTCAGACACTTTACGTACCGCCCTAACCCTATCCCTTTCATTTCACAGACTTATTTATCAATGCCTATGGACCATTCTTTCAAAGCCCTACAGAATTCATCAACATTTGCAAACCTTGTACCGACTATCAATTTAGACTTACCCTCATTAGCGTCCAAATTAATGCTAGGGTAACTTGAATTGTTTCCTTGCTCTTTATAGTCACTTATATCCAGTGACTCCAACTCAACAATGGCAGGCTTTATAAATCCTTCATATCTTCCCTTGCTACGTTTGACATTCTTACATCAGGTCATAAAAACTTGTCTCATGCACCTCAGTAGTGATAGCTTCCTCATGCCTGTCTTCAGCACTAGCTTCCTCATACATATCTTCAGATGTAGCTCACACATTTTCCTATTTATATTCTATAAGTAATTGCCTTGCAAGACGGCTTACAACAATTACATACTAGATTGAAAGCTTTATTTCCCCTTCATATAAGTCTAGCATTATTTTGACATGTTTATCATTCTTGGGAGACTAGGCCACTATGGAATTTATAATCTGGTATGCAAAAATGTATTTTATGTGGATAAGTTGTATCATGCAAATATGTTTCAAATAACTTAAGCAGTGTGGAGTAGGAAAAGTACTTAATGTTAAAATCCTCTATGGACTATATTCGTGTCCCCATCATTCCCATGGTGTGATGTGCTGTCTTTTCCAAAAAGAAAGTAGCCCCCATAGTTCACTCATATATACTTCAATGTTGATATTTTATATGAAATACATAATAATAGCACATTCAGCTTTAAAAAAAAAAAAAAAGAGTAACATATTTTAAAGCATAAGGGAGTTTTCTATATCTAACTTGAACAAAATCCTAACTATCATTACATAACTGCCAACATGCAATCCGTCCTATTCATGAGGAGATATATATGGCAATACAAGACAATTTTTGTTTTTTTTTTTGAATCACCATTTATAAATTTATTAAACAAGACAAGGGAACATACCTTCCATAATGCACCATTGGAACCCCATTCTCCCACAACGCTTATGCTGTCTTTTTCCTCTAAATTGTTTAATATCTTGAGTAAACAATGAAAACCTGTTTATGAAACATGAAATTTTGTATTTACGATACATGCATTATTTACTATCTAAAAGATGATTCATTGTTTACGTATCTCTTTAATAACCTAATATTTATTGTTTAGATAATGACAACTTGAGTAAACGTAAACAACGATTCATTGTTTACGAATCGTGTGGGACGCACTTTTCAAAAAATTTGTGAATCCTGTGCGTTCTTCTAAGAGATTAAAGTAGGAAAGCAATTAAAAGCATAATGTGGTCTAAAATACTTACACAAACCTTCTCGACGCAGAAATGGAACAAATTTGGGCCGAAATCTTAAGCCTTGGATAAAAAATTATTGAGTCTCTAACGCAACATGAACAACTCGACATACTTTGAACCGATTTCTTGAAATGCAAGGCTTGGAGTTGAAAATTGATCAACCTAAACCCTAAGAAATCTTAACAATGCTTCATTTCAGTGGTAATGACACAAAGAAAATTTCATGCAAATTTTAAACGACACGAAGTAGATTTTAGGTGAAATGAAATCATAAGCTAAATAATAATTTTTAAAGTACAAGGAGTTAAAGTGATTTTCACTAAAACTACAAGAATTTTTTATGCTTTACCTTTTCTTATTGCATATGAGAAAAGATAATTTAATATTAATATAAAAACATAAATATCCCTGACTTTTTTTTAATGCAATATATAATTTTTTTTTGTTTATTTTTCAATTGGCGTTGATATTACAACACCAAATAAAAAATTTAATATTATTATAGGTTTTACTTACTGAACAGAACATTCAATCTAACCAATGATACAAAGGTTGACCGCATAAGAATTGGTGGAAAGACCTTGGAGTACATATTAGAAATTTTGATAAATTTTAGATTGTTTTGGTCATTGGTGAACGGATTTTGAGTCTTCTGATCAGAACTTTTACTCTACAAAATTGGATCATTGGGTGGGTTAAAAGGTTTTGAGGACGTCTTGATTATTTTATGCATTATCTGTTTCTCATCCCTTTTTGTCTTGTTATTTAAATATCTAAAAAAAAGTAACTCTACCATAATTAAGAACTATTATAAAATACACAAATTAATCAATCAGCATGTATTTCAAGTATCTAATAAATAATTATCAAGAGAGACTTACAGAAGAAAAGGTTCGTTTATTTCTTAAATAAAAAAGAGTATGATTCCTTTTTTTTTTTTGTAAAATTTCATATTTTCCTTCTTTATTTCTTTAACATTTTTCTACAATTTTTACCTTAAAAATATAATTTAATATTTAATAAATATAACAATTTTATCAAATAATTTATACTTCCAAAAGTAAAAAATAAATTAGCTTGCGTAGCCAAGCACGAGAACAATTTACTAGTTTACTAAAAAGGGAATGTTAATCATATAAACAATTCTTAGAGTGCTGAGCTCATAATTAAAATTATCAAAAAAGTCAATCTTGTTGATCCAAAATACTAAAAAAAAAAAAAAACTCCGATCTTAAATGCAGACATACACATTAAGAAAATAATGAAATAGCAATAAAAATTATGGGATAGTGGTCTCTTTTAAAATTTTTCAATGGGGCGTACTGTCCATCCAAGTAGGTCTCTTCAATATTTAAGATGTTCAAGTAAAAATGTAAAACCCAATAAATGAGTTTAGATAAATAAATGAAGTTAGACTTTAATCTAAATATTTCAAGACGGGTCTAACTAAGCTCATTTTTTAATTATATAATAAATATTAATTTTATAT
The DNA here is from genome assembly GCA_038381835.1 of Adansonia madagascariensis. NCBI lineage: Eukaryota > Viridiplantae > Streptophyta > Magnoliopsida > Malvales > Malvaceae > Adansonia > Adansonia madagascariensis. The sequence continues at coordinate 5,186 of JBBYHL010474137.1, read as the reverse complement.
TTTTATATATTATATAATTTTTATTTTTTAAAAATAAATATATATAATATTATAGAATAAATATTAAAAAATATTTTAAATTATTCATATTTTAAAATTTAATAAAAAATTATTAAATTATTAAAATTTAAATTTTGAAGAATATTTTTTCAAAATAAAAAGTAAAATTCATTTTACATTGTGTTTTGATTTACATGACACTTAATATCTTATGTATTTTTATGACATTCAATTTTTTATGCTTTAATTCATTAAACAAAATTAATCAACTTCGTTAAATTTTTGTTTAACCGAAGATTTTATATCAAAACTAACCCTGTTCCCTTCTCTATGTTACCCTAAGCCCCGTGGCTACCCTACCCTAAACAAAATCCTTTTAGTTAGAAGTTCAAATTTGGAAACAAGCAAATGCTCTCAGATTGCAACAGTATACTTTAAAAAATCTTTATTGTATATTTCATGAAAAGAATATTTCAGAAACGAGCTTTAAACGAGACTATTCAATCCGAAATAAACCAAATCCAAGAAAGCCCAGAATTACAGACAGATCAGAAAAATCGAAACGAAAACAACCAAATTCATGAGAGGAAAATCGAAAAACCAAATCTCTTTTACCGTAAAAGAGGCAATAAATAATAAATATATTCCAAAATTCAGATCCAAAGAATACCTATTTTCACATATCCTAAAGATAGGTATTTGAAAGGAAGAAGAATAACTAAAAAAACACAACCTTTTAGCTCCTGAGAAAGCGAGAATGACAAAAATTGAGAGGACAATGGAGAGAAGAAGGCACCAAGGCTATGCTAGCTGGAGCAGTAATGGAATTAGGGTTTTGTCAAACAAAGGGCTAGTGGTTGGGATGGGATGGGAAGCAGAAGAATGATGGTCTATATGCGTCGCTGTCGATTGGGATTCTGGAGACGAGTCGTGGCTACGACTAATTTTCAGGGAAAAAAAATCACATCAAAATAATGTTTTTTAGACGTCAATAGATTAGAAATAGGAAACAGTGGTGAAAGTTTGAGAAATAAATAAGAAAAGAAGAAAGCTAAGATAAAAATAAAGAAAATAGATGATATAATAATGATTTATCGTAAAAATTTAACGGTGTTAATATATGATAAATAAAATGAAACTACAGTAGTTAAAATATAAGTGGGCTTAAAACTTAATCGATCTTCTACGTTGTCCGTGGGCAGTGGGTTTAAGCAATCTAGTTACGTTGTATGCTTGAAACTAGAGACGTAATGTCTTACCCATTCAAGGTTTTGCCTTTATAACAAAAGTTGGAACCACTCTAAATAATGTGCTCGCAGAGCGCTTAGGTCGTTAGTTATAAGTAAAGATTTGATGGAAACTAACATTTGATTATATTATATTAGCGCAACTGCTTCAATTATGCGATGCTGCAACACTTGAGTGATTTAGTCCTCGCACAATGTACGCCCATTTTTATTTTTTATCTTGTTTTTATGGCTTCCTTTAACTCCTCAAATCTCCATATATTAGCTAAATAAGCTAAGACATCCGCAAAACAAAAAAAGAAAAAAACGTTGCCAGGAAACACTGCAGCACGATTGCACTTTTAAGAGTAAACTATTATAAGCATTTAAGAAATATTAACTTAATTTTTCCAAATCAAACCAACAGCATTAATGACAGTAATTATATTTAGATACTGCAATCTCCAATGATTTGTATGTTAAAATTATTTTTCATTTCTAATTAAGAGAACTGATTACCTGAGCTTAAGGAATTATAGAGAGAGAGAGAGAGAGAGAGAGAGAGAGAGATAGAGTTGTCTTCGAGGGTTCCACCAGGGTTTTGGAGATGTAATTTACATTGTCATGAACCAAGACTCAAGCTCTAAGTCTGCACCGCACTCTCGGATCTCCTATAGGTACTTCAAGTCCAAAGCATGTAAAATGTAGATCTTGGCATTATTTACCAACGGTAACTATTTTAATCCCTAAAGGTTCTCCTTGATTGATACTTTTTCTATTTAATTTTTTTAAAAAAAAAAGCGTGTAAAAATGAAAAAGCAATGCTTTTTTTTAAAGGATCATACACAAAATAGGTAATTTTTTAAAATAACAAAATGCATAATTATACTTTTATAGAGACTAATTATATTATAATTAATACTATATTTTAATTATTTTTCCATAATCAAAAAGCATTTTACTTGTTACCTTGTTTTTGCTTTGTAACAATTTTTCAGAACAAAGAAAGAAAATAGTAAAAAAAAAAATTAATAATAATAATTAAAAAAAATAGTAAAGCATCAACTAAAAGGAACCTAAAAGGTTGTCACAAGGGAAAGGTTTTTTGATTGAAAAAGGGACTGATTGAATTGAAAATTGATAAGGTGTTCAATAAAATACATATATTAAACCAACATATATTAGACCAGGACTTTGGCTAACCACTTGAGGAAAGAAAATGAAAACAATAATCGGTTAAATCAGAAAAAGAAAAACATCTTAATTAGAAAATTCATCTTGTTATTTGGTTTTTTCGATCCAATTTGAAATGGACCTCAAAACCCACTGATTACTTTGAAGTCAGCCCAAACTAAGTTCTAAATATTCTTTTACATATATATACACATATATTGACGTCCAGGGGAACACTTCTTTCTTTTCTCGCCTTCGGATTTTCTCCCCTTTCACTCCGGCCGCCCTGCTTACTTCATGATCAATGTTCTTTCTTTCTTACTTATTTTTCTTACCTTCTGGCTTTCTTTCTTTCCTTCTTTCCTTCTTTCCTTTTTCCCTTCCATTCCAACTGTTGCCGCTTACCCTTGGTCTTTGTGCTTGCTCTTTGGCTGCCCCTTGTTTTCATCTTAAAAACTTTGAAGTCGTTAAGAGTTACTTCAACCTACAAGCGTCATTTATGCCTTAATTACTCTTACTGCCTATAGTCCCTTTTGAAACAAGATCACAGGAATTTTTTTTAATATTCCCATTAAACATTTTTTGCATGTATATATTTTTTTTATTTTGGATGTCATTGAACCAACGGTTGAATTGGTGAGGCCAATTAAATCAATGACAATGTCACGCCCGGTTCAGACTAACGGTCCGGTTTCAAAAACATTGCTTAAAGCATTCATTCTCAGGGAAAAAGAAAAAAAGGAAAGCAAATAAAGAGCAACACTAGTTGCCACTGTAAAATAACCGACTGACTGAAGTACACGAAGCATTCTAGAGAATCATGAATTATAGCAAATTTAAAGAGCAATTCTCGACCTGACTAAAGATTTATAATCATAACAAAATAAGGCAAGACAATATACAGTGAATGTCCGTCACCTGCTGCTGGGGTTTCATTGGAGCCGTAGAACAAACAAATGAAGTCTCATCAGGACCACCAGCATTGCAAGCCTGAACCCTCTAAGCATTTCGCATGGTATTCTTTGATATTCTATTTGAAAATAACCATGAATTCTCTCTCATGTCACTGCCAGCATCTACCACTGGGTTCATAACAAACCCACCCCTGCCTGGACGCTGATATCGTTGGCTGACAGCTGGGATATACATTTCAGCAACAGAATCTCAGTCAGGTGTGTTATGTAGTGTATTTAGGGAAATAATGCCCCCAGAAGAAGATAAGCTTGAAGTAGAAAACCGACCTTCACTCTTCCTCCAGAACTTTGGACTAAAGAATTCTGTACCAGGCAGCTTGCAACATGTGTTATCTGCAGAATCTGTATTCGGAATCCTTCCACTTGAAAGAGCCAAATCATAAGATATTTCATCCAGAGCCATCTCCAAGCCATTTACACGTGACTCTAGAGAATTGATCCCACTTTGGGAGCTTCCAATGAATTTCTACAATCAAATAAACAACAAGCATTACAAACGAATAACTACTTCAATTAAAATGATTTAACATTAATGAAGTATGCACAAGGCTGAATTTACAAAGTACATAAACAAAATAATTAATGGAGGAAAAAAAAGAGCACAAATAAAAGCCAATAACAAACATATTCGATGCATATTACATTAGAAAGCATTGAAATTATTAAAAATGATCGGATTCATTTCCACCTTGAATAAACTCCAAATGGGATGGTCTGAGAAAGTTTATGTAGATGTCTATTTTAGGCTAATAACATGTGACAAAGATACTTTAGTATAGATACTTTGGAACGGGTACTTTAGCACAGACAAGTACTCTGGCACAGGTACTTTAGAATAGGTACTTTGGCATAGGTATTTTGGAACAGGTATTTTGGAGCAGGTACTTTGGCACAGGTACCTTAGCACAGGTACTTTGGCACAGGTACCTTGGCACAGGTATTTTGATACAGGTACTTTAGCACAGGTACTTTGACACAGGTAATTTGGCACAGGTACCTCAGAACAAGTACTTTGGCACAGGTACCTTAGCATAGGTATTTTGGAACAGGTATCTTGGAACAGAGGTACTTTGACATAAGTACCTTAGCACAGGTACTTTGGCACAAGTATCTCAAAATAGGTACTTTGGCACAGTATCTCAGAACAGGTACTTTGGCACAGGTACCTTAGCACAGGTATTTTGGAATAGGTATCTTGGAACAGAGGTACTTTGACATAAGTATCTTAGCACAGGTACTTTGGCACAGGTACCTCAGAACGGGTACTTTAGCTTCTTAAGCACAGGTGATTTGGAACAGGTACCTTGACAGAGATATTTTGGTAGAGATACTTTAGCACAACACTTTTGGGTAGTAGCGTTACTTAGCACAGCAAGTTTTACGTAATAAAGACCGTGGAGTCAACCCTAAAAGGTTGGCAGGATTCTTAGGTTTTCTCCATGTTTGGGATGTTTTGGAGAGTATGGCTTGGAAGCTCAGATATGAAAACTGTTAAGAAGTGCTTTTCTTAACCTTTCCCTAGAATACAAGTGCTATCATTCTTTTTGTTGCACAGGCAGTACATTCATAAGCGTGCTGTCATATAACCAATATCCACTTTATGTTACCAAAACATAATTAAAGGAGAAACTTCTATAATTGCCTTAACCCACTACTTTTGTAACTTACTCCTCAATCCACTACTTCTGTAACTGTAATCTTATCTCACTACTTTTGTAACTTCTATCTCAACCCACTACACTTATAACATTTACCTCAACCCACTACTCTTATAACTTCTCTTGGAGAGGCTATAAATAGGGATTCCAAAGTT
>JBBYHL010474126.1:0-13318 GCA_038381835.1 Adansonia madagascariensis | reverse complement strand
AAATTATACCGTAAAAATTAATTAAAAGATTAAATTGTAAAAATTAAAAATTATGTTTTTTTAATAAAATTTCAAATGATCAATGTAATTCAATTTAATACTAAAAATAATTTTTTTATGTACAGAAAAAATTTAAAAATAGCAAACTCGTAAAATTTTATGAGAAAAAGCTTTACCGGGGAAAAATTGACAAATATGAAAGCTCATAAAATAAATTAATTTTTTACAAACTGATTAATTTGGATTAAAAATAATGTTTAAAGAATTTAAAAATTATAAAATTTGAAAAATCCTACTAAAAAAATTTATGGGGTAGAAACTCTGTATTTCGGTAATAGAAAAAATTCTGAAACTCATAAAATAAATTAAAATTTTCAAAACTGATTTAATGGGAGCTAAATGACAATATTAGATGAATTTTAAAAATTTTAAACCAAAGAAACTTCCCTTAAAAATATTTATGGAATAGAAAACTCAATTTTTTAGAAATGGGAGAAGTTCAGGAAAAAAATCAAAACTCATTAAAATGAATGAATTTTTGAAAACTAAACTAAGGTGATTCAAATAATAATATTGGATAAATTTTGATGTTTAAAACTTGAGAGGATTCCATCAAAAATTTTACGAGTAAAGAACAACTCGTATTTCAATACCAAGAAAAATACGAAATTTTATTGACACTAAAGTAAAACAAATTCAAGACCACATATTATTCAAAACATTAATTTCTAAAGTGAAGAAAATGAACTTGTAAAATTTCTAAAAATAGATCAACAAGAACCAAAAGTAAAATTTACGAGCACGATACTCGTAAGAGTACAAAATTCAAAATTAATTTATAAAATTTATAATTTGATACTTCATGGTAGAAAATGTCAATACATATTTTTTCTTAAATATTTTTTTTATTTTTTGGGGTGAGAATTGGCATAAAACCACATCGATGTTGATAAAAATATCAGACCATCAATTTTTTGAGTTTTTCAGAAAAATCTCAAAAAATTCAAAAAATAGAAAAATTGACCCTGAGATCATTGGCAGAGGTAATTTTCAAAATTTATGAAGAACTTGTTTTAAAAACAAAAATATTTCCTTTACGAATTCATCTTATTTACCCGAAAAAATAAATTTTTTCATCATATGAATATACAGTTATTTACATATGACTGATTAAAATTACAAACATGTGTAACCCCTCTGGTGGAAGTTGACCTCCATCAGAGTGGCCACTACATTTCCATTCTCAGATATTTGAGACTTTCGGAGACAAATAGCCTGGACGAATTTATGTGTCTACAGCTGCTCTTCTTTATCTGTTATTGAGAATCAGGAATAGGACAAAGACCAAATAGATACAATTTCGTTTGGGCCACAAAGTACAAGAAAAATGAGATATGAACATATATATTAGAGTTTACTGATTAGAAAGGGAACTTTCAACCTAAAGTGAAGTTAATATTGAAAATAAGTTGGTCAAGGTGAAAACACATAAACCAACCAGTAAGACAAAATGACTGAGACTAAGCAATCAGGTCAACAAATGAAATGAGTTACTTGGGACTAGGCCAACAGGTAGACAAAAGATACAAAGGTAATACCTAAGGTTAAACATAACAAGTTCAACTTGCGCTAAACTATTACGTCCAACAAGATACAAAAAGGAGTTTGACCAGGGCAAAACCATCATGTTAAATGACAGTGAAGTGGAGTTTGACTAGGGCTAAACATCATGTCAAATAAAAAGAAAAAAGAGTTTGACCAGGGCTAAACCATCACATTAAACAAAAGCAAAAAGAAGTTTAACCAAGACTAAACCATTACGTCAAACGAAAGTGAAAAAAATTTTAACCAGGGCTAAACCATCACGCTAAATTAAATACAAAAGGGAGTTTGACCAGGGCTAAACCGTTACATCAAATGAAAGCGAAAGGAAGTTTGACCTAGGCTAAACCATCATGTCAAACGGAGGTGAAAATAGAGTTTGACCAGGGCTAAACCATCACGTTAAACAAAAGCGAAAAGAAGTTTAACTAGGGCTAAACCATCACGTTAAATAAAAGCTAAAAGAAAGTTTGACCAGGGCTAAACTATTATGTCAAACAAAAGTTAAAAGAAGTTTGACCAGGGCTAAACCATCACGTCAAACGAAAGTGAAAGAAAAGTTTGACCTTAAGGTTTAAAGTTTGACCAAGTAAAAAGTAGCAAAACTTGACCGAGTACAGCCAAGTAAGTAAGAATTTGATCGAGTACGATCGATTAGAGACAAACCTTGATAAGGTTGAAGTAATCTAATATTTAAGATTTTTGAGGAAAGATTGACTCACTTTTTGATTTTGAAGCAGTATCTATTCTGATAGTTTCTTCTCGCTTTCTTGTTTTAAACCTATTAATTACACAATTATGAATGTGGATGCACGATGAATGTGCATGGATTTTCATGATTGGATTTGTTCCTCATTTTTCTAGTTTTCATTCATTTTCTTTTTAAATTATGATTTAACCTACTTTGAAAGCCTAAAAACATCTTCAGAAAGCATGGAGAATCTTTCTAGCAGTAAGGGGCCAGTCTTGAATCCGATGTTGTCTTTATAGAAACAATTGTTCTTGCCCTCTGAAGAATTCAAATTATGATGCACCAGCTTCATCTAGTAATTAAAAGAAAATGGTATGATTAGGAATATGTGGGGTATGCCACTTGTGGTTATGTGATGCATTAATGCCATATAATGGTTGAGAAAAAGGGATATGATTAGAACTGTGGGTGATGTCTCTACCCCAAGAGAAAACAGGACTTTGTGATGCATCAATATCATCTAGTGGTTGAGGAAAAGGGATATGATTGAGAATCCATGAGGGTGTCCTTACCCCAATCCATCTGTAACAAGGACTTGACATTTCTATCAACTCCCTTACCAACCAAAACAAAATGATGAATTTCTTTTAAAAGGTTGAGCTTCCTTCATCGTCAGAATTCTATCTAAGATCGTCAGTTATCCACCCTTAATGCTTCCTAGAATGTTCAAAGGAATTAAGACGTGAACCAAGATTTTCATAATGTTTTGACCTCATTCCAAAGTAACTCAAAGAAATTAGTATATTATCTATTTTAATCCATCTTTATTTCTTTAAGTCATTAGTTATCATTTAGCAAAAATGTTAGCATGGTCAAAAAGATAGTCTAACAGAGGTTGCATTTCAAAGAAAAAAAGTAGAATATTGGCTTTTTTACAAAAATAAAGGTAAAATGCCTAAAAAGAGATTCACGAAGATAATGGTAAGTGTCAAAGAAAAGGTCTAGATAACTGAATTTAGATTTTTAAAGATTTCTTCTAAATGAAATATCTGCTCCTGCATAGATCTATCCTTTTAGATATGTGTTTAATCATATCATGCCTACGATTTGATCATTCTTTCTTTTGCTTGAGTTGCCCTTTTAGGTTTTTAACTCGAAGCCTCCCCTTATAACGCCTTCAATCGAATGCCCTATTTAGGTTTTCATTTGATTTTTGTTTTCTTTTTTTTGTTTTCTTTTTTTTGTTTTGTTTTTTTGTTTTGTTTTTTTGTTTTTTTAAGCATAGTATTTCTTTACACTGTCTACATTGAAGGGGTTTGGCAAGACATCTCCATCCGTTTCGGTAAGGATTAATACACCTCCTAAGAATACCTTGTGAACCATATAGGGCCCTTCTCAATTGGGTGCCCATTTGCCTCGTGGATCTTTTTGTATCAGAAGGATTTTCTTCAGCACTAGTTCTCCTTCATGAAATTGTCTTGGATGAATCTTCTTATCATGGGCCTTCATCATCCTTTCTTAGTACATTTGCCCATACTAGATCGCTTTTAACCTTTTTTCTTCAATAAAGTTTAATTGTTTGTAGCGATCTCATGCCCATTCAGTTTCTTCCAATTTAGTCTCCATTAATATTCAAAGTGATGGGATCTCGACTTCAATTGGTAGTACTACCTCTATGCCATACACCAATGAGTAAGGTATTGCCCTAGTCAAGGTCTGTACTGAGGTTCGATAAGCAAGGAGAGTGAATGGAAGCTTCTCATGCCAATCTTTATAAGTTTTCACCAATTTTCCCACAATCTTCTTAATATTTTTGGTGGCAGCTTCTACAGCCTCATTCATCTTCGGACGATATGTGACCGAATTGTGATGAGAGATTTTGAGCTAGGTACAGACCTCCATCATCAATTTATTATTCAAGTTGGAGGCATTATCCATTATAATTCTTTTAGGGACCCCGAATCTACAAATGATATTGGCCTTTAAAAATTTAATCACCATTAATCTTGTGACATTTGTAAAAGAAGCAGCTTCCACCCATTTAGATATTGGCCTTTCGATGTTGCAGGAGTAATGGGTCTGATGACATCCATACCCTACATAAAAAAAGGCCATGGCGCTGTCATGACATGTAACGGTAAGTGTGGGACATGAATCTTGTCAGCATAGATTTGACACTTATGGCACTTTCGGGCATACTTGATACAGTTACTCTCCATAGTCATCCAAAAGTAGCCTAATCTCATGATTTGTTTTGCCATCTTATGTTCGTTGGCATGAATCCCACAAACCCCTTCATGTACTTTTTCTATTATTTTCTTTTCTTCTGAAGCATCAACACACCTTAACAATGTTTAGTCAAAACTTTTCTTATACAAAATCTTTTTGTCCAAGACAAAATTTAGTGACAGCCTTCTTAAGGTTCTCTTATCAGTTTCTGAGGTATTTAGAGGATATACTCGATCCTTTAAATACTTTCTGATATCGTGATACCATGGAAGGCCATCTGCCTCAATCTCAATGTTGTGGCAGTATGCAAGAATTCATAAATACTCATCTCAGTGGGTGTCACCTCCTGCCCCTTGTTTACTTTGAACATCGAAGCCAAAGGTGGCTAAAGCATCTACCATTTGATTGTCATCATGGAATATATGAACGAAGTCTACTTCTTCGAATTCTTCTAGTAATTCTAGAATTAATTTTTTATATTGCTGCAACCTTGGGTCTCGCATTTTCTATTCTCCACGCAGTTGGTAAATTACCAAGGCTGAATCTCCGTAGACTTTCAATACCTGGGCCTTCTTTTCTAATGCTGCTCGTAGCCCATAATACATGCCTCATATTCTGCCATATTATGGGTGCAATAAAAAATTTCTGGGCTATAAAAGTGTAATAATCCTCTTTTAGAGATATTAAAATTGCACTAATTCCATGCCCTAATGCATTTGATGCTCCATCAAAATACATTTTCCATTTAGATCTTTTCGATGACTCTTCTTCTTCTTCAACCGTAATATTCATCAAGTCCTCGTCAGGGAATTCGAAATCCAATGGCTGATAATCGTCAAGCGCCCAGCTTGCTAAGAATTCAGCAATGGCACTTCCTTTGATCGCCTTTTGGCTTACATAAATGATATCATATTCAAATAGTAAAACTTGCCACCTAGCTATCCTTCCTGATAAAGCTGGCGCTTCAAACAGATATTTAATTGGGTCCATTTTGGTGATCAGCCAGGTAACATGATACAACATGTACTGTGGGAGTCTTTTCGCTATCCAGACTAGAGCACAACATATATTCTCTATATGGGAATAATTTACCTCGTAATCCAAAAATTTTTTACTGAGGTAATAGATTGCCTACTCTTTCTTTCTAGTCTTATCATGCTGCCCCAACACATAGCCCATGGATCTTTCGAACACTGACAAATACAGGATCAAAGGTCATCCTAGAGCAAGCGATACCAATACTGACGGATTGGAGAGATATTGCTTAACTTTTTCGAAAGCATTTTGGCACTCACTATCCCACTCACCAGGATTTTGTTTTCGCAAAAGTCAAAAAATCGGATCACACTTATTCATTAGTTGAGATATGAATTTAGTGATGTAATTCAATCTTCTCAAGAAACTTCTCACTTTTTTTGGCGTGCATAAGGATGGCAACTCCTGTATAGCTTTGATCTTATCCAGATCAACCTCAATTCCTATTTCACTTAGACAAAACCCAATAATTTTCTAGACCTAGCTCTGAATGTACATCTTGCAGGGTTCAGCATTAATTGATATTTTCTCAATCTTTCAAACAACTTTCACAGGTCTGCTACATGACTTTCTTCTTAAGAGGACTTAGCAATCATGTCATCAATGCACACTTCAATTTCCTTATGCATCATGTCATGGAATAGGGTGTCCATTGCCCTTTGGTAAGTTGCTCCCGTATTCTCGCATTCTTCAACCCAAATGGCATTACTTTGTAACAAAATGTTCCCTACATTGTGACAAACATGGTATTCTCCATATCCTCCAGAGCCATTTTAATTTGGTTATACCCTAAAAATCCATCTATGAAGGAAAATAAATAGTTCTTCATAGTATTATCAATTAGAGTTTCTATATAAGGGAGGAGGAAGTTATCTTTTGGGCTTGCTCGATTGAGGTCCTGGTAATCTTCACACATTCTAACTTTTCTATCTTTCTTGGGAATCAGGACAATGTTTGCAACCCACTCCAGATATTTTGCTACCTTTAGAAATCCAGATTCAAAATGCTTCTTAACATCTTCTTTTATCTTCAATAACATCTCCAGTTTTATTCTTCTTAGCTTCTGTTGAACTAGTTTGCATTCTGGCTTCAAGGGCAATTTATGAACCACAATCTTCGCATCCAATCCTGGCATGTCTTGATAAGACCATGCAAAGATGTCTCAAAATTCATGCAGCAAGCTTATCAGATCTTCTCGGGTAGAAGCCTTTATGGCAGTTCTTATTCCAATCTCCTTCTTATCATTTTCATCATTCCTCAAATTAATAATCTTAATGGGCTCTTCATGGGGTATTATGTGCTCATCTTCATTCAATTATTTTTAACAAATCAGGAGGCAAGATATGATTATTGACATCTTCTTCATGATTGACCTCGTTTGAGCAAATGGTCTATTCAAACTTAACCTCTGAATCCTAATTAGATTTATCTATTTCTCTGCAAAGACAAAAACAAGGAAAAAATGGGTAAAAGATTATGGGATATGAATGAGGTATGAATGTAAAGAAACGAAAAAAGGATACTGAGATAAGAAATCATAAAAAAAAAGGTGTAAGATAGGAAAAGAGCCAAGAAAGACTATATAAGGAAATATTAAGTGCATTTCATTTTTACTGATGATAAATTAACATTTTGAGTTCCTATAAAAAGATCTATAGATAATAGAGTTCATTTCTTAGTTATTACTTTGGGATTGGCCTAGACACTATGCTTCTCTCAGCACATGTCTAATTCCTTAAAACATATCCAGGGGGCATGGGCAAATCCCATGATCCTCAGTGAACTCTTCATCATCTCTTTCAATGGCAGCCACATAATGCTCCTTGAAGGCTTCATTGATCACTAGAACAACATTTATGGTTACCTTTTTCTTTATTTTCTGGACTGACTCCTTTATAGTAGAAAATTTCCTCCAACGAGGGGTAGAGAGTTGATTTTTGGCCTAACTGTTGGCCAACACCCAGGGATGGCTGCTTTCCTCTTATTTTTTTTCGAACTTCTTATTTTGAACTCTTTCCGGCTTGAAGCCTATCCATATTTGTCTTTTTTACCATTGACATTAATGGCCTGGCCGATTCCTTGCAAACGTCTCCCAAGTCCACTTCCAGCTTGAGCTCTTTTCCCGACTGTAAGCCTGAGACTCATGTGGGTGCTGTTTGAAAGTCTAGGTTTCAGGATTACAGACCCTTTCACAACAAAAGTGGCATTGATGATTTCAAAGGATCTGAAAGAGCATTCATCAGTTTCAGTATCTACTTCAACGTATGGGGCTTTAGTAGAAGTCATGGCCATAATATCTTCTTCCCCGAATAGGCTAATCAACTTTTCATCAACTATGAATTTAACTTTTTGGTGCAAAGATGATGGGACAGCCCTGGCAGAATGAATCCATGATCGTCCCAACAAATAGTTGTATGCTGGGACAACATTCATTACATGAAATTCGATCTCAAATGGGCAAGGGCTAATATCTAAAGTGATCAAGATAGTTCTCTTGATTTCTTTCTTGGTTTCGTCAAATGCCTTAATAATTGTATGGCTGTGCTTGATCTGATTGACATCAACTGGTAAGTGAGATAATGATTAACAGCATTACATTCAAAGCTAATCTATTGTCAATGAGGACTTTAGGCAAAATGGTCCCTTTACAATGAGTTATGATATAGAGAGCTTTTGTTAAAGTGCTACCCCCTGGTGGGATCTCATCGTCACTAAATGAAATGAAATTGTCAGCAACAATGTTATTTACTAGGCAATCCAGCTTATTTATGGAAATATCTTAAGGAATGTAAGCCTCGTTGAGCACTTTTAACAAAGTATTCTGATAAGCTTTTGAGCTAAGCAGCAGGGTTAACATAGAAATCTTTTTCTGTTATTGCTTTAACTATTCTACTATACTATACTCACTATGTTAATGAACTTAAAAAATTCAGCAGCCTCTTTTTCCTTGACCAATTCTTATAGTTCTACTAGGTTATCATTGGTAACTATTGCTTTTCTAGATACCTATCCTTTTGACTTGGTTTTTGCACTGGTTTCACTGGTTTATAGGCCATAAATGCAACCACTCCTTGTCAAATGGCTTACCCTAGTTATGTCGATAGCCACCAGTTGGCTTGAAATAACCTCTAGAGTTGTTATTCTACCATTATACTTCCATGGTACTTGTTTGTTATTTTGATATGGGAATGGAGTTGGTGCTCTGATAATGAGTTTAGGAGTAACTTCAATTTTAGGTGGTGTAATCTTTGGTTGATTGCGATGAATGATAAGAGGGCGACTAACACCATAGGGTAACTATGACGATCCTTCACCAGCCATGTTGATTGATTTTTCTTCATCCATTCTAACTTCTTCAAAGAACCCAATTTCACCATTGTCCATCATTCTTTGGATTATGCCCAAAAATTCTATGCAATTTTGCAAAGTGTGCCTTAACATTTTTGTGAAATTTGCAGAAGTTAGTACCAGGATCAGATTGACCTTTGTTACTTCTATGATCTCGAGTAAAAATCCCTCTTTCAGTCAGGATTGTCCATACTTTTTCCATAGAGTCTAACTTCTTAGACTTTTGACTTTTTTCGATCTTCTTCTTCAGTAATTAGAGCATTAATCCTGGGTTTGGTATGATCTGGTAAGGGATTTGCTGCCATATTAGGTGCTGAGCCATTATCAATTCGAAAGGCACCCCTCTAAAAAAGACTTTAAAACTTTTGCTTAAAGGGCATATAATTTTCGATCGAGTGACCTACTACTGCATGATACTCACAGTGCAGATTTGGGTCATACCAATTAGGGTAATTTCCTTCAAATGGTTTGGAAAAGATTAAAGCCACTAACTATGCCTCAAAAAACTTATCAAATATTTCCTTATAAGAGTAAGGAAGGGGTTCATAATGAGATCTAGGTTGGTTGGCTCTTTGGGTTGGTGGATTAACATTGGGTCTTGGTTGGTTTTAGGGATGAGGGTTCAAAGCGGTGGTCTGAAGTGATGTTAAAGGAGGAGCTCTAGTTATATTAAGAGAGTAGGAATTCTAGGTTTGTTGTCTTTGGTTTTGGTAATACAGACGAAGTCCTTGATAGTACGGTTGACTAGCGTAGTTAACGAATGAAGCTTTTACTTTTTTCTTTCCTATCCTTAGTTTTTTCCCAGTATAAGATCCCCCAGTCATGATTTTACCAGCCTTAATAGCTGTTTCAATCATCTCTCCTGAAATAACAAGATCAGCAAAATTCTTAGTTGCATTCCCAACCAATTTGTCATAATATGAGGGATGCAAAGTGCTCATGAATAGTATCATGGTTTCTTTCTCAGTCAAAGGAGGCTAAACCTGAGAAGCCATGTCTCTCTATCTTTGTGCATATTCTTTAAAAGATTCAGTAGACTTTTTCTCCATATTCTGAAAAGTCAGTCTATCAGGCACCAATTCAGCCATATATTTATATTGTTGAAGAAATGCATTAGCTAAATCAGTCCAACATTGAATTTTAGTGCGATTCAGATTATTATACCATCTCAGTGTAGATCTAGACAAACTTTCTTGAAAACAGTGAATCAAAAGCTTATTGTTTTGAGCGTAACTAGCCATTTTCCTAATGAACATTTTAATGTGTGCTTAAGGGGAAGTAGTGCCTTTGTACTTTTCAAACTTGGGCATTTTAAATTTCGATGGGAGGATTAAGTCTGGTACTAGACTAAGGTCCTCGACATCTACACTATTATATAATTTAGCCCCTTCAATGGCCTTTAGCCTCCTTTCAGGAAGCTGTAGTTTTTCTTTTTCTATCTCTACTTCAGTTTGCTCTTTACCCTTCTGTTTACGCTTTTCCCCTTCATCAATGCTAGGGCCTGCTGATTCTTCTTGGGCGATTGCAGCTCTTGCACCAAGCTCTTATGAAAGGGCATCAGGATTAATGATGATGACTGGTGGATTGGTAGCTGGGACATTTTGTTGTAGATTTTGGATATTGGTTGGTTTTGCATTTTAAGCATTGGCTGTTTGTTCCTTAACTATACCCCCTAAATCCCCCAATAAGGGTATCAATATTTATCTCTGCCTATTAATGACTGGCTCCCTTGCAAATAACAACTCCGTTATCCTCGTGATCTGAGCTTGTAGCTTTTCTTGCCTTTTAAGCATGGCCTCTTAAGCTTGTCGATGACTTTATTCTAATCTCTCTAATCTTTCCAAGTGATCTTTAGCCATTCTTCTTGTTTTAAGTCTAGTATGGTATTGATGAGTAAGTAGTGGTTGAGTTGGTCTTTTCTGAGTTTGCAATGTTGACCTTAACAATTCCACTTTTTTGAGTTAAGTAATTTTCACTTATGAACTAATAAAACTAATAATCTTGTATGTATGTATGTATATGTATGGGCATATGTATGTATGGTATGAGTATATGAATGCACTTGTAGGAGTGCTTGCTTTAGCTAAAGATTCCAAACTTAGAAATTTTCATTAACTTTGTGACAAATTACATGTTCACATCGTTGATCATGTAGGGATTACATCCAAGGAAATTCTTAATTTGATCATATTGTTTCTGAGCTTCATCCAAAAATTAAAGAACAATGTCTCCATATCGTCCTACGGGATTAATTTGCATTTGTAAGTCTTTAATCCTCTCCACCATTTTCCTTGCTAGGATGACGGCTGAGTGGATCTGCTTCGTAAGACGATCTATGTACATTTGTCTGCCAAAAGAATTAGCTGCCCATCGTTTGCCATCATCTTTAGCCCACCATAGTCCATTATCCAAATATGCATCTAGATCACGGTAAGCTTGTGCCAAGGCATGAATATCATCTCCCCTGCGTTGTAATTCTAATCCCATCTTTGTAATAGTCATAGTGAGACCTTGTCTTTCCTTAAGCAGTTGAGATATCATTCCATGCTCTCGATCCAAGGCAACTCGGAGTCGCTTATTCTTTTCCATAGACCTTCTTAACTGGAGACGTGTACCAGCATGCTCTCTTTTTTCTTTTTCAAAAATAGTTTGCCTGGCCTCTCCTTCTAAAGCTTTAGCCTTCCATGCTCTTAACTCTTCACGAAGTTTGTGCATTTCTTCTTTCATCCCCTTAGCAGTGCTGTTGGAACTCCTGGATATCCCAGCAAGTTTCATTTTTTTGTTTTGTTTGACCCAGTTATTCTTTATTAAGTTATACTTTTCTTCCATTTTTTTCAATCCATCTTCAGTCGTAAGTAGGTAACTTCTTCTTAGAGCTAATGATTCTCATCACTCATTCTTTTTCGCTCTCTAGCAGCTTCCTCCTTAATCAAATCGATCTTGGATGGTATGATAGGTTCTGACTGAAAAGTACTCGAGGAATGGTTCCATCTGAGTGAGGAATAATTATGTCACAACCTCGAACTCTCCTCCAAGCATCATATCCGAGAGTAGTCTTATCCGTGTATGCACTTAATCCCGACTCATACCTTTTTCTCCATTGTAAAGTGGCCATCTAAAGCGACTTTTTATAATCCTCACCCTGATATTCCAAGTCAACACCAGCCATATTTGAAGTCATAGGGATGAATTGCTGTGAACCATATTGCCTTCGGACCAATAATGGTGCATAACCCATGGTGCCCCATATTCCGAGTAAAGGCACATATAGCAAACTACCACATTGATACACAAAGCATTTTGGTGAAAACCATGGTGCCCTCTATGTTATACTAGAAGAAGCTAAGTTCTTTAGCATCTCCACCCATTGTTTCTTAGTTCCAGACATGAGCCATTCTTTTTTGATGAATTCCTAAAGAGGAACAAAGTGCGGAAAGTAGGGTTTAACTTTATCTACCACTTCGCCCTAGAAATGACTTCGAGCCTAGATGTACAATAACAAAGCACTTCCAAAAAATCTCCTTTGGCCATCCTTTCGGCATGCATTGAGTCCTTTAATTATTTCAGCTAAAATTGCTGGAGCTGGGTGCATGTTTCTTTTCAATCGATCAAATAAATCCACTACCGCCACTTCAACATGTCCCAACACTCTTAGGAAGAAAACCATCTTATATATAGCAAGAGCAAATGCATCCAAAGCCTTCTCATTGTTGGATTGCTCTTGGATATATTTTCATAAATACTGCCATGAGATGACACTGGTATTCCCTTTCTGCTCTATGTAATGGTGGTCGGCTTTGAAATCATGATCCAAAACTTGACTCAATCTTTTAAGAAAGCTGGCCGGATTATGCTCTTTACAATAGATGGGTCTCATCTCCAATGGCCCAAGCCCGAGAAGAGCTGATATCTCTTCCACAGTCAGAGTCAAATCATATTGATTGAATGAAAAACATCAAAATGACGGATCCCAAAGCTCAATCATAGCCCTGACTAATTGCCATCCATGTGTATTTTGTGTAAGAGGGCAATCTGTTTGTACCTTTTTTGTAAACTGGGTTTGCTTTGCACTCTCCCATTGATCCCATATTTCAGCTAACTCTCTCAAATTATTTTGGCGAAGGTCTAAATGTGTGATCTTTGGCAACTTTGAGACAAAACCTTTTACTACACAGTCCCCATCCCTTTTTTGATTGAATTCAGACTCAGAACGGACCTCTTTAAATTCCTTGGAAATAATCACTGTATGTACAAGTTCCGCCATAAAATTAAATAAAAATTGATCCAAGTTGGAATTCTTTTTAAAGCAAGCGTTCCTGTATGCATATGAGAGATAAAATATGCACCAAAAAGAAAAAACGAGTTAGTATCTTTAGGAAATATTAAATTCAAGCAAAACTTCAAAATAATGAA
>JBBYHL010474054.1:0-13326 GCA_038381835.1 Adansonia madagascariensis | reverse complement strand
GGTACCCAAATTTTCTTGGGTCCTTGAGTATTAGTGTTCACAATTCTTGTGCCTTTTGGAATCCATTTTATTTTGGTGGCCTTATCTTGAGATGTGCTAACACACTTAAGGACCCATACCCTCATAATAAGCTTGCCTATATAAGTAATAGTCTTTAAAGAACATGTGTGAAATGTATAACCCATTTTATGGCAATGAGTACATATGCTAGATGCATCAAATGATTTGTTTTGCGTCACAAAGAAATTCTTGAAGTGAGTTCCTTTTTCAATTCTATTATAGCCCCAACCATCTTTATCAAAGAATGCTCTTTATGTTTCTAGCATATTATTCAATTTTTGTTATGCCATATAAAACCTTGCAAATGAGTTATGCAAGTTTGTGTTTTTCTTGGTTAGATCATCAATATTGACTTGTAACTCAACTACTTTCTTCTTAAGATCATAATTTGTCATGCTTAATGTTTATTTTTTTCCTTAAGTTTAGAAATCATTTTCTTATATTTTAAATTCATAGTTTTAAATTCTAATGCTAATTCATCAAATGCATCTTGTAATTCATCAAATGAGTAAGGATTAGCATTAGAAGATACCTTGGGCTCATCATGATCCATGAGACATAGGTTGGCCACTTTCTCATCATCATTATCGGAAGTGTCACTATCACTCCATGTGGCCACCATAGCTTTTTTCTTTTGCTTCTTTGGGTTTGGCTTCTTCCACATTGGATATTTAAATTTAATATGTCTTGGTTTCTTACACTCATAGCAAATGATTTGTTTTTTCTCTTTCTTGCTTGATTCTCCCTTCATCATTTATTTTCTAAGAGGTTTTCTTGCTTTGTTCATTCTCATAAATTTGTTGAATTTTTTTGCAAACATGACCATTTCTTTATCTTTCTCAACCTCTTCCTCATCATCATCATTGCTAAGAGTGGTTATTTTAAAGGCAACACTTTCCTTCTTTGGTGGCTTTTATCCGTGCTTAATCTTCATCTCATAGGTTAGAAGAGAACCTATGAGTTCACCCAAGGAAAGTGTGTTAGGGTCTCTTTGAATTCTTTAATTGCTGCTACTTTTTGCTTCCCAAAGACTTGAGAAGACTATTGAGTAGTTTTTTCACCATCTTTTTATTTGGATAGGTCTTTCTAAGTGCCTTCAACCCATTGATAATATCTAGGAACCTATCTGACATTTCTTTGATAGTTTCATTCTCTTTCATCTTGAACAATTCATAGTTAAGTGTAAGCATGCTTATTTTGGATTCCTTGACTTGATTTGTTCCTTCATGTGTGGTTGCTAACTTGTCCCACACTTGCTTGGCATTGTCACATAGTGAGACTCTATTGTACTTACTTAGACTAAGAGCGTAAAATAGTGTGTGCATGGCCTTGGCATTTAATTATGCCAATTTGGTGTCTTGTTCATCCTATTCTTCTTCTTCATTTGGCACAACACAATTTTTATCTCTCTTCTTAGGGATAAGCTATCCATTGATCCATACTTCATAGTCATTTGCTTGGATAAAGAGCCTCATCCTTGTCTTCCAATAGGGTAGTTCTCACCATTAAAGAGTGGAGGTCTCATGATGGAATGGCCTTCAAGTCCCATAGCATTTGCATTTGTCTCAAATGCCATGAAACAAACTTTATCTTGGTTTTTTAACTCTTATGAGTTTCTTGAGGTTTTAAGCATCATGTTTGCATTCTTTATTTTTTAGCTATCAAGGATCTTTTCTCAAGGTTGTGAAACCTATAATAGAGACCAAAGCTCTGATGCCAATTGTTAGCTCAAAGAAAAGATTGAAGCAAGAGGGGGTGAATTGGTTCTCAAAAAATTTGATAAATTTAAAGTAAATTAAAAAAAATTAAGGGTAAGAAAAATAAATAATCAACGTATAGGGGTTCAGTCCGAACTCAGCACCTACATCCTCTCTTCTTAGTATTTTCTTACAAAGGTGATTCCTACAATTCATTAATCAAATTGTTTACCTTTAAGGCTAACATATAACCTTACACCTCTATATTTTAAGGCTTAGATAGAACTTTTCAATCCCTTTGAGAATTCTACCCCAAATTCTTAAATATTTACACTCACTTTCCCATAACCACTTTTGTGATATGAATAAGGTATTTTGCAAACAAATTGAACCTCTAGGAGGTGGATGTTTGCTAGAATCTAAGTACAAGGTGAATGAGATACAAATGGACTTGGAAGAGTATAAATTTGATACAAGTAAAAATAAAGAATTTGAAGACTTTTGTTGTTTAATGCTTGATTGATCTTTGTATCTCTTGCTTCTTCAGCTATTGGGAACCTCTATTTATAGCTTGAAAATGATTTATAGATGTTGGGCATTTAATGTGGTGGTTGAAGAGCCGTTGTAGTCTTTATAAATGCTTGTTTTCATTCAGACCCATCCTATAGTATTAATACAATACCAATGGTATCGATACAAGAATAAAAAAAATGGCTATTATAGCTTGTTGTATCGATACAGGGAGTTGAGTATCTATACAGACACACCCGTATGGATACATTCGAGGGTTTTAGCCAAAACTTGGTTACTGCCAAGCATTGTATCGATACATATAGGGTGAGTATCGATACTTACTGTACTGTATTGATGCATGCTTAAAAATATCGATACAAATGAGGGTTTTAAGCATAGTATCAGTACATTTAAGCATTCTATCGATACATACCTTCAAAATAATTTGTAAAATGATTTTTTTGACTCGATATTAACTCAAACATATCTTAAAAATATTCTAAGTATAAATATACATTTTGGAACATATATTATTGAGAAAATACGAACTTAGTACTATTCAAAATGTTTTTCAATTTTAACAAAGATACCAAATTGAATAAATTAATTTAGCTTAAGTTGTTTATTATATAAAAACCGAATTCAAAGTTAACAATTTATCATTTACATTTGCATCGCTTCACATGCATTTGCCTTTATACTTGCATTTACCTTGTGTCACATGCATCTACACCATAGATGCCACTAGCTTTTATATCATTTTATATGTATTTATCTTTTTATTAATGTTTGCATTAGCATTGTTTTACAAGCATTTACACCAGTCTTGATAGTGGCATTCTTTAGGCAATGTCTTTATTTTTTGGATCATTGCATTGTCATACTTACTAAAATAATTACTATTGCATCAACCATTGATCAATCAAAAATCTTTTCAACGTCTTAGATAGGGATATTAGAAGTATTCAAAGGTTTTAATTTCAAAAAAGTCTTCGATGTTGATATTCGAAACATTTAAAAGAGTTTTCAGAGCTTCAATGGTGATATTTGAAGCATTTAAAAAAGTTTTCAAGTCTTCGATTATGGTGATATTCAAAGCATTTAAAAGATTCGATGGTGATATTCAACATATTCAAAAGAGTTTTTAAAGTCTTTGATGATGAAATTCAAAGCATTTAAAAGAGTTTTAAAAGCTTCGATGGTGATATTTAAAGCATTCAAAAAAAAAAAAAAAAACAAGGCTCGATGGTGGAATTTGAAGCATTTCAAAAGTTTTTGTTTCAAAACAAGTTTTTGATGGTGATTTTCAAAGCATTTAAAAGAGTTTTCAAATTTGCGATGGTAATATTCAAAGCATTCAAAAAAAGTCTTTAATGGTGAAATTTGAAGTATTCAAAAGTTTTTGTTTTAAAATAAGTTTTTGATGGTGAATGGTGAAATTCAAAGAATTCAAAAGTTTTTTTTCAAGACCTCCATGGATTTCAAAAGTTTTTGGTTTCAAAAAAGTCTTTAGTGATGAAATCCGAAGCATTTTAAAATGTTTTTAAAATTTTTGGAATTATATCCAAGGCTTATGGTGATAGTAACCAAAAAAATTTTCAAAGACTCTTATGTCATATCCAAATTTATTAGTGGCAGTTATTAACCATTTGTCCTTTTTGTAAGTCAAAACACATCTTTAGAGAGGAAAAGGCAAATCCCTTTAATAGATTCCCTAGAAGGAAAAATAAAAGTACATGCCCCCAAGATTCTAATCCAATAAAATTTGATGAGTTGGTGGACACTAATTATGGAGGAGTGGTCTAAGGTTCATCGACCTTATGGTAGTATGCCAATTAAGGGTAGTTTCTATCGTAACTATAAAAATTTGTATCTTTTTTCTAGAAATTGTGAATTTTGAAATAAATTTTGATTTATAAATAGTATGCATTCTGTCATGGACCATGAATTTTGTTAAAAATGATATCCAGTATCTAGGATAATGACAACAAAATTTTCTTTGATAGATGATTACCGTTAGGTTAAACTCTCTCAAAAAGGCCTGTAGACACCCCATTTTGCCTGAGCTATCATCTAAGGCATCAAAGGTCATTACTCTGGGCATCCTTGGCATCATACGGATGAGTCAGGCCAATTTCCCATTATTTTTTACCAAAATGGGGTATTCAAAGAGCCTAGGGTACGTGCAAGTTATATTGGTGCATAGGTATTGATACTAAGATTTCACATCACTTAAAATTCCAATTTTCACATGTAGTATTGATACAATAGTGTTTGGTATTGATGCCTAAGGTGTGGTATCGATACTTGGCATGTTTGTATTGATGAAGGCCTTGGCAAAGGCTAAAATTATGATTTTTGGCCAAACGTATCGATACAAAAGTAAGAGTATCAGTATAGGCTTTCGTAGTATCGATACAAGTCTCTAAATCTCGAGAATAGGAACATTTTTTTTGTTCTTGGTATTGATACAAATTTCATTGTATTGATATTGAGGGGAAAAATTTGCCTTATGTATTGATACAAACTCCTTTGTATCAATACACCAAGGCATTTTTACCAGTGTAAACCGTTTTTTAGCCTTTGCACCATTGATCTAAAAATCTGACTTAAACATGTTTTTTGCATTAAAAGTCATCAAAATTCATACTAGGCCTCAACTTTGGACTTTTGATTGGATTTAAACAACTATTTAGGCCAAAATACCCATGATAAGGGATATTTTATGACATTATGCAAGCTGCTAAAGGAGAAGACTGATTTTTCATAATGCTCAACTGCATAAGTGGGCTTGATCTACTAGTTTTGCTGAGCAAACTAATGAGTTTTCATGGTAGCTGAGCATAGTGCCTTGTCCCTACATAACGTACATGCACCAAAACCCCATAATACCCTTATTTTTTGCATTTTTTGTCTTTATATTCCCATCGCTATATATGCAAACTTTGGCTCGACTGAGGTACATAACACAGATCACACAAAACCCTATATATACACATTCTCAGCAAAAAAATTCACTTTCATACATTCTCTTAATATATTCCTTAGCCATAAAAAAATTAAAAACCCTTCTCCATTCCTATAGCTCCTAAAACCACAACTAAAAACCCTCCCAAAACACTTCATTCCACCATAACTAAAAGGCTCTTTTTTTCATCACTTTTTTGCTAATCAATATCTAAAGAATGAAGAAAGTGAGTCCAAAGTTGCTACTCAAAGGAAAAGGCTAAAGCTTAAAGCTTTTATTATATGTTCTCCCCTTGCTCCATCTATTTCGTTATTTTTTAGCATTTATATCAACCTAGTGACCTCTTTTATGCATTATTGCAGCCTTGATTGTGGTAGTTTTAGGATTTTGATGACCTTCTTGATGCCTTGATGTGCTTGGAGGGTCAAACATGCCATGTTTTATTTTTACCATCACAACAGTCTCTTTTCATGCATTTCTTGTTATGTTTCATCCACCTTAACATGTTCAACTCATACTAGAATATTCACCCTAATATGTTTTTAGCATATTTATGAATTTTCTTGTTTAGAGGTAGGTTTCATGGAACAAAAATGTTATCTTGAAAATTCCAGCATGTTTCTATTTTCTAAAACATGTTTATACCATCATCTATGGCTTGATAACAGATGTCATTTATGAAGCTAATATTCTTACGCATATTATTTATCATCACCTAACATTTTGGCCACCTTTTCCATTTTCAAAATATTTTTTTTGTTTAAATGTGCTGTCCATGTTCGCCTTTATGTAAGTTGCATCTCATTCATAACATTTTTGTCAAAATGCTTACTTGTTTGTTACAAAAATCTGATTAAAAAAAAGTTAAGCCTATGCTACCTTCAATAGATGGAGATTAGCATGGATTTAATGTCTTTACTAAGTTGGACCTCCAATATTGGTGATAAATCAAGCTTTCCAGGTTTGGATTCATGGTTAGATAAACTCTAAAATGTTGTTTTTCAATAGAAAAATGACTTTTATTCCTTAAAAAAATATTTAGCCTTGATTTTAAGTTTAATACCTTCATTCACGGCATGGTCAATGGGTTATTTTATCGTCTCAAACTACTCCATGATTATGGAATGAATTCATGATCCACATGTCACCTATTCCTCTATGTCATGTACATTTGAACATCCTTGGCTCAAGTTTAGTCCTAAAAAACTCAAAAATGTCTAAACACACCTTTTTTTTTGCTCTAGCAGTAATGTGCCACCATTGAAAATTATTTTCGAGACTAAACACATTTTTTTTGAATTTTTTGATATTTTTCTTAAGGGACATTGGATACCTTTCTTACGGTGTCTTTGCACCCAACTGTTCTGGATAAGGGAGTTATGATTTTTGAACCCTTGCTATCTAAAACTCCTAGAACTAGCGACTGTATTTTGTTTGGGCTATTTTAGCTCACCGGATGATTTTTAAAAATTTTTTAAATATTTCTTCTAGAAAGTTCATAAGATCCCTTTTTGGAAAGGTATTGTTTGCAACTTAACGATGCTAAATGAGTTTGGGATGATTTTCCAAAATACATTATGCCTTTCCCCCACACAATAGCCAGTGTCATTTTGAAAAATAATTTTGCCTAAATAGAAATTTTCTAGGATTTTTGGAATATTTTTATATTAATCCTATTAAGTTACCTTTCTAATGGTATCTAATTGACTCCCTAAAGCCTTGTGATAAACCCATAACAAATCTAGTAAGGAAGGTAGTGATGCTGACCTTGTTTTTGGAATTAAAATTAACTCAATTTCTCAAATCACCTTATTTGAGACATTTCGAACATCTTGAAATGCACTTAATTAACTTTTTATAGAGTCCAAAACTACAATGCAAACCTTTTAGGCTCGCATCAAGGCTCAAATAAAAAGATAATTTTATTCAAATTTTTAATTTTAATTTTAAATACTTTTTTACCTAAGATATTCTTTTCTTCATAAATATCAAAATTTTTATTAATGAGGCCACTCCAACCCCACTGTTCTAGCGGATACTCTAACCCTGCTTTTCATTTGAAACTTGAATTTTCTCTCTCTCAAATCTTTTCTGGATTCCTAATCAAACCTTTCTTAAACATAAAATTTTCACCTTTGGGAATACTCTAACCTCGAGGGGATACTCTAACCTACTTTTCATTTAAAATCTAAATTTTCCCTTTCCCAAAACTTCCCAAAAATGTCTTTCAATCAAAACCTTTTTTTTGAACACATCTAAATCATCACCATTAG
The DNA here is from genome assembly GCA_038381835.1 of Adansonia madagascariensis. Classification (NCBI taxonomy): domain Eukaryota; kingdom Viridiplantae; phylum Streptophyta; class Magnoliopsida; order Malvales; family Malvaceae; genus Adansonia; species Adansonia madagascariensis. The sequence continues at coordinate 5,815 of JBBYHL010474054.1, read as the reverse complement.
GGATACTTCAACTCTGCCTTTTAAGGGAATACTTTACCCTGCTTTTAATATTTCACTCAAAATTCAAATCTTTTTTCCTCGACACTCAGGTTTGCTAATCAAAACCTCCTTGTCATTCTGGCTATTCCTTAATGAATAAAGATCATTACAAGATACATTTGGATCATTCCTTTTTTCTTTTGCATGTTTATTTTATGCAATGTTATTATATTCGTTTTTATCTTACTAACACATTTCTCTTTATAATGACCATCGTGCATTAATATTTTTAATTTTTTTTAATTACAAAGCAATGATCTATTTAGGTATCTCTCTAGTGCCTGACACCAAATATCCAAATTTTAAAAATTTAAGTCAAAAATTATTTTCATAAAAAATCCCTATATTCCCCATACCTCCGAGGTGCGTAGGTGATCTAAATTTTCTTTCAAAACTCGAATCTATAATTTTCAAAAAAATTCTTGCATTAAAAGGGATTATTTTGAAATAATGATAAAATGGAGCCAATTAAACTAAAACAAAAGCGAGACATGGTTAGCAAGTATCGATTTAAGGTGTTGTAGAGGTGCTAATCCTTCATCATGCGTTACCAAATCCTAAACCTACTCAACGAATCTCTGGACCTTGTAAATCTAAAAATTAATGTTTCAAGTTTCGTAACTTGAAATATTATTTTCAATAGGCATCCAATCATACCCAGCCTGAAATAATCAGTGGCGACTCCAAATTTATGGCCACTTTGCGGTAGCCTTTTAAGACTAGTTGGATGAATGATTCACCTAACGTTCTTTCTTCCCTTCATATTACTATGCCTGATTTAGATCTCGATCAAGTGATAACCCAAATGCTGTAACCAACATACTCGCACCATATATTGTTAAGTCATGCACGCTCTCTTCGGATTACGGATAGAGGTACATAGCGACAAGGCCCTTCACTTCCATTTATATAATTGCTTTCACAACCATAGACTTTTATACCCAAATGTTTTTGTTTTTGGATTGCTTAAAGGTCAGACAAATAGGTTATGCTCCTAAAAGATTCAAATACTGATAGTTTGACATGTGTTAAGATAATGTTGGTATCCCTAGATCTCCTAAATTTATTTGGATAACCTTTTACTATAACTTCCATGACATTATTCCAAATCCTTAATTTAAAAAGGATGAGATTAAAAATGATCCAAAAAAACCTTTTACTCTGGGATAAAATCTTTTCAATATAATGCTCGATAAATGAAATGTGAAATTCAAGATGTTTCTTCATGCCAATTCAATTTTTTTCTTAAAGGCTCAACGTAAACCAAAATTCATTGGTGGCTACAGAGTTGATGATGTTAAAGGGGTATCCACTAAGCCAAAATGTTGATAAATGAAAAAATTCAAGAAAAATTTATTGCAATATCATGTTCTTGATGTATGCAAAATGAATTAAAAAAATCATCATTTTTCCTAGTGAAATGTTTGTCAGTTCAAATGGCTTTATTTTAAACTGAAAAATGGTAATCTTTCTTAAATTATTTCCCTTTGCAGTCATCTTTGAGCCTAACGAATTATTATTTTTTAAAACCCTAATCAAAGATCACCCTTCACACTGAGCGGCAAGTGAAGCAAAGCTTTAAGATCGAAAGGGGCAAATCACATTTTAAAGTTACAAGAAGAATAAATTGGCTATCATAAGATAAATTTTAAAGATCGATCAAAGTTTGAATTTCAAAGGATAAATTCTATTCTAAAGTTACAAGAACTAATCTATTGTCACAAGACAAAGTTTGAAGATCGATTAAAGTTTAAATCTCAGAACTTGCTTTCAGATCGATCCTTTATCCTTTGTAACATTTTTAAGAAAAATGAGTAGTGTTACAGAATGTGCTTTTAACACAATAGCAATAAGATGGTTCTGTTGTTTCTTTATTTTGGTTTTTAACATCTGACACTATTCTAGCTTTCACAAAAGCTTGTCAGACCTTGCTTATTAGTGTTGACTTTTTTAATGCTTTTTCTGACCTAGCAACTTTTCCCATCGAACACCATATTCACTCTTGGTTTCGCGTGGATAAGAAGTGGATTGGCTCCAACATGAGGCCCAAGCCTTTGTTTGACTTTTATCACACTCTTTTCTAACAAGCTTTGTACCTTTCTCTTAAATGAGATGAAATTCTTAATAAAGTGAGCTTGTTCTCTGGCATGGTACTCACACTAGGTATTCTCATTGTACAATTTCAGATATGGTGGTGATCTAGGGTTTATGAATCTAGGCCTACTAGCTGACTTGCCAATACATAGGAATAAATCTTTTTATAAGAGTAAGGAAGTAACTTAAAGTGTTCCCTTTCTTGGGGTGCTTGTTGATTATTTAGAGCTCTTACATTGTTTGTATTGTAGGGTTACTCGCCCCGAGCAGTGCTTTGGATAGGATTCATTGCAAAACTTATTGTTGGAGTGAACCCGACAGAATGAACTGGTTGTGGCACTAGTGAATTGGGGTTAAAGATCGAATATACCATGTTTAGAAAGTACGTAATATGGGTTAAAAGTGAACTTAGCAAGGCTTTTGCTAACAGCATTCACCTCCTTCTCTTTACCCTTGATCGTTGACTTTTTACTTGACCTAGATGATTCTTCAATGGATATCTTGCCACTTTTGGTAGCATTATCAATCATTTCACAAAATAAACCGTATCAATAAAATTTTTCATGGTGTTTTTTATTAACCTTTCGTATTAAGGAGCTCATAAGAAGCTAACGACCATGGCTATTATCTCTTTCTTGATCAAATGAGGGTGAACTTAAGTTGCTTTTTCTTTACAACTTTGAGCATATTATTTAAAATTCTTGGAGGCTTTCTTTTTCATGTTCATAAGGAAAAAACAATCCACGGCCCAATCAAATTCGTGCTTATATTGATCAAGAAAAGCGCGAGCCAAATTTGCCCATGTCTAAATTCTTATGGGATCTAGCCCTATATACTAATTAATGGTTGCCCTAGTCAAGCTATCATGGAAGTAGTGAATTAGTAACTTTTCATTTTCCTTGTATTAAGCCATCTTGTGGTAATACATGTGAAGGTGGGTAATAGGTCCATAGTCTCATTGTATTTTTCAAGATCCAACACTTGGAATTTAGGTGGGATGATGAGGTGAGAAATTAGGCCTAAAGATTTTAGTCTATAACCTTCAATTTGTCACTTTCTTTGATAGCTCAAAAGCACTTTTTCAGTGATGATACTTGTCTAAGTCTTCATCATTTTTTGAAGACTTCTTCGCTCTTTCTTACTCTGCCTGCTCATCAAGATTTGAGATTATAGGTCTTATTGGTAAAGAGCTCGCACCCGGCAATCCTTAAAACAAATGAGGCACCGTTGCTATGCTAATGTAAATAAATGGTTGAGTCAATGGAATCATCACTGCTGGAGGATGCTGTTTATATGATACCTCTTCTTGAGCATTGATGGCTTTAATACCACCATTCAAGTTGCTCTCAAGATTGACAGGTTTTTCTTTCATGTTGACGATGCTCGTTTGCCCTTTTTCTATCAAAACCTCAAACAATAGCTTAGTCAATTCCACAATCTGAGCTTGGAGTTCCTTATTCTTATGAAGTGATTACTCTTGAGACTCCTATACGAGCTCGGGTCATTTGATGTGAGCATGGTGATCATTTTTCATGGTTTTTTGATGATGTGCATGTTATACTAATGACGAATGATAGATTTCATGTTTTAAAAGACCTTCACTTTGGATTATTATCGGATTAGAATCTTATGATGTGTCATGAGCATGTTTGATGAGATGAGTGTGCAATAATAATGGTAGATGACGATTAACATGAATGAATAAAATAATAAGAGAATTAGATTAGTCATGCAAATGCAAGAGGGATAATTGGATTAAGACATTTTCACCAATAGCATCTTTCATTAAGGTAACAAAATATATTTATTACGTGATGACATTTGGAACGCCTAACATAGTTACATTGTTTGATCACATGTTCTAAGAAATACATTAATTCTTGTTCATGGGCTCTGATGGGTATGATGTCATGTATTAATGATTAGGCTATGTCTATCATGTATTTGGCCTCTTATTAGGTAGAATGAATTTGCTTGGTGAGATGGCAATGGTGGTCTTGATAATTCTGGCATGATTGATCAACTATCCATAGCCAGTTTTGTTCCCGTTGCTTGAAGGCCCTTACTAGTTCATCAATTTAGCCTTAGTGAGCTTATAGAGAATACTCTAAATCTTGGATTCTGAGTGTTAGAGCTTTATTTTCGACTTGGTTTGCCCTCAGGTCCTAAACTTGAGCTTCTAGGCATCCATTCTTCTATCGATAAGTTGATATAAGTGTATGGGTTTTACAGGCTTTTCCCTATTAGCCTTGCATCTTCTTTCCATCGATGCAGTTTTTTTTCGAGAGTAGCTATCTCTACTTCCCATTCTACTGATGACTTGGCAAGGATCTGAGCCTTACTTGCTTTCCTAATTTCCATGTAATCTTTTGTTGTACTCTTAAGATCTTTCTAAAAATGGTTTTTCTTTTTGACAACTCAGTTCATTTCATCATCTCAAAGATAGAGGTCAACACTATGGGCACTATCAAGTGGAAGCGCCAATATGCTAGTTGCTTTCCACCTAAATAGATAGTGCCTTTAAGGTTGGCACTTCCACCTTGGAAGAGCCTAACATGTCAGCACTACTAGGGCCATAATCAAGCTGAGCCTAAATAATGAGAAGCTTAAGCTCGAGCTTGACTCAAAATTCATAGGTTAAAATTTAGCTCGAACTGGATTGAATATTATTTTTTAAGCTTGAGTTCAGCTTAAGTAAAAATTAAACTATCCGAGCTAGGCTCAACTAGGCTCAATTCATATTTCTACTATTAAATGATAAATTTTAATAGAGACATAATGATTAAAAAAGAAAAATCTTGCAAATAACAAAATCTCAAAGAACCCAGATATTCAAAAAACAACATTAAAAATTAGAAAAATGAATGAAATGAATGAAACCCATAGGTTGAATCTTAATTAACAAAAGTAGTACAACTAAAAATTCAAGAAAAATTAGAATTAAAAGTAACCAAAATTCAGAGTAAAAGCTAGAATATTGAAGCAAAAGGATTTAAAGATAAATAAAATAATAATTTATACAAGTTTTAAAAATTTTCTTCAACGAAAGAAAAACCTAATGAAACAAAGATGAACAAAAAAACCTTTTATTCTAGGTATGAATATATCTATCAATCCAACTTTGAAACTCACCTTTTAAGATTTAAAAAATAAAAATAGGAGAAAAAAAGTTGTGAGGAGAGAAATAAGACCACTGCTGAGATGAAACAAAGGAAAGTTTAGGTTTTCAGGTTTTCAAGTCTCTATATATACATAAAGGGTAAAACAAAAAATTAATATTAAAAATATAAAAAGCTTAATTTGGCTTGCGAGCCACTTTAATCGGGTATTGAGATACTCAAACTCAACTCGCTCAATAGCTTACGCTCGCTCAATAATAATCAAATCAAATTTTTAAGTTTTTTTTGAGTTGAACTCGAGTATTTTACAAACACAAGTGTCTTATTTACACCCCTAGCACTACCTATCTGACCCTTCTATATAAGCACCTCCTCTTCCACCTTTTTCTCATTCTTTCATTTTTTATTTTTATGATTTTCACTTTTATCTAGTCTTTCCAAAACCCATAACCTTTTTCATTCGGAAACACTTATCGCACCTTTGTATAAGCATTTTTGGTTAGTTATTCTTTTATTCTATAATTTTTTATAATGCTTGTGGAAGTAAATATTTATTCTCTATT
>JBBYHL010474034.1:0-11583 GCA_038381835.1 Adansonia madagascariensis | reverse complement strand
TGAGTAGAAATGGTAAATAGTATTTCTTAATTATCTTAATCATATTATTCATTGCTTATATTGCCACTTGATACCACATTGTTATAACAAACAAAGTTCTAGCAATGAAAATCAAAGAAGAACCTGAGAAAATAAACATTACTATTTAATAATAAAATATTTTTATTTAAATTTAATTATAAAAATATTAATATTAATATAAATATAAAAATAATTTTTTAACTTTTATTTATTTATGAATAGTAATTCGAGCTTTCGATCCTGAGCAAGAAATCTGCTATCTGACTTGGCCTATAGACTCTTTTATTTTATGTCAAAGGATGTATTTTAGGTTTAAATTAAATATTAAGAGCTTTTCTAAGTACAATTTAAAAGTTAAGAGTTTATTTTGGTACAAATCAAATATTAAAAATTTATTTGGATGTAATAAAAATGTAAAAATTTATCTAAATAAAGTAATAGACTTCAAGATTTTTTTAATATTTTAATCTTGTCTTTCAACGTAACACTTAAGAGATATATTGAAAATAATACTCTTGAAAAAAAAAAGTAAGTTTTAGAAGTAAAATGAAAGGCCATTTAAATTGAAAACAATACTTGATTTTAGAAAGTGAACAAATGAGGATTGAGAAATGTCTAAGTTGAGAAATGGAATGCTTTGTTTGTGGGCATGAAGCATTACTTTGAGATAAGGGAACTAAGGTTTTGTTTAGTAAGGTGGAAAGAAAATTGAAGAGATAAAAAATTGGAGAAGAAAAATTTAAATATAGAAATATATATATATTTTTTCCATTAGTGTGTTTGGTATGAGAGATAAAATAGTGAAAAGAAAATAATATTTTTATTTCACCTATTGCTTGGTATAATTGACAAATGAGAGAAAAGAAAATAAAAAATAATTATTTTACCATTATACCAATTGAAAATTAAGATGAAAAATAAAATTTAAAAAAAATGATATGTAAGCTTGTAAATATACACACTTAACTCATATCACTTTCATTTTTTTTATCTTTTCCTTTTATTTGAAGTGATTTGTTTTTATTAATTAGTGAGGAAAATGATAATATTTCCTATATTATTTTCTCTCACTTTTCTTTCTTACCAAAACACCCAAAAATCTTTTTTTTTTCCATTTTTCCACTTTCCCTTATCAATTCTTTCACTTTTCCACCCTTCTAAGGACACCCTAAAAGTGAAAGATGGCAAAAACACTTTAGGTGACATGAATTTGAAATGAGTGTCAAATATGAGTATTTATTTAATATGAATATTTATTTAATATGAATATATTTATTTTTTAAAAACTTTTTATATATTTAAAAATTTATATTCATACTCATATTTAAATACATGTCAAATATTTATGTTGAACACAAATACTTTAAATAATTTTTAAAAAATCCAAATGACGTATGAAAACCCTATTATTGACAAGCCCTTGGCAAAACATTTTTTTTCACCTACACCCAACTTTTTGGGTGAAATACTTAAATCATTTTATGAATTTTAACAACTTTTTACAACGTTGTCTTGCACTCTTCTTACTCAATTTTTTTTCTTTGATAATTTAAGGATAGAGAAGAGATTGAACCAAAAATTATATATCAACTCTAATGCACTCTTCTCACTCAAGGTTTCTTTTTGATAATTTAAAGATTGAGAGGAGATGCTTGAAATCGGACCCAAAATTACATATCAACTCTAATGCACTCTTAGCCACTAGGTCAAGAAATTGTTGACTTCTTGCTTAAGTTTTAGGCAAAGTTTCTTTGCATACCTTAAGCTAGCGATTCTTATGCTAATTATAGAAGGAGAAAAATTTTGACCAATCACAAACTGCTACGTGTAAATTGATATTTCTTTTAATTAAGAAATTATCAATTAAATTCTGTATCACCATGTGCAATTGATGATATTATAAATAGATATTTATCTTTAATTAAAATTAATTAAGAGTTTTATCTCTGATTAAATTAAAATTAATTTAAAGATAAATAAAAGAGTTTATCTCTAATTAAATTTAAATTAATTTAGAGATAAATGAAAGAGTTTTATCTCTAATTAAATTAAATTAATTAAAAGATAATTCATCAAGATAAATTTATTAAAGAAGTTATATTCTTTAAGAACTCTTTTCTATTTGGCTCATTGGCACTATAAAAAAGGGTCTCCACCAAAGCCATTGAACACAATTCACAAGCCTGAAGAGAAAAAGCAGATTTTGAAGATTCAAGTCCTCTCAAAGTCTCAAGAAGTTTTCTCTTAAAAACGCGAAGAACACGGCTCTCGTTCTTCAAGAAGCTGCTCTCCGATCTTGTTACGGTAGCAGAAAGGAGCTAAATTCTGTTTATCAAGATCAAGTCTACAAGACCCTTGAAGTGGACCTCATCGATTCAAGTTCAAGTCTGAAGACCCTTGTATCAAAGTTTTGTTGAAGAAAAGAATCAAAGGATTTCTTGTAAAGAATATCCAGAGATTGCAACTTAAGTCTAATAAATCAAGTTGATTTATGTGTCTTCAAAATTTCTTTATCATATTTTTCGACATGAAATTTGTGTGTACGAATTTCTGGCATGCCTGGTGGGATGATCTCTGCCTTTCATCTCTTTTCTTTAAAATTTAAGTTATCAAGTTGCAATGGCTCCCAAGAAGAACCTTGTCAACAAACCAACTCTTAAACCTACTCGTGCTGATTTTGTAGTCTACCCCACTTCATCAGCTAGCATTAATGTCACTACTCATCCCTACGGCACTAGGGCAAAGACTAAATCTCTTTCTGAGCTTTATGATCAGACTTCTCCAGTGCTAAACCAAAATCCACTCTTTGAGACTTCTTCAAGTCAAGACTCAGAAGAAGTTCTTGTTAAACAACTTGATTTTGGATCAAGTCCAGCTCACCCAAAATCATCTAACGAGCAAGATATCTATTCAAGGAGTAGCTTCAAACCATAATCTCCTCCAAAATCAAGCTTTGGAGTAATAAATGTCATGACAACTGCAACCACATCACTTGAAGAGCAAGTTACAATTTTGGCAAAAGCTATCAAAACTCTCGCAGCAAGTATTAGAGAAAAAGATGAACAGATTACCTTCTTGATGGATAGAATGGCTACTTTTACCAAAAAAAAAAATCAATGGCCTTAGGTCAAAATGATGTTAAGAACTTCAACACTGAAAATGCTATGGAGTCAAATCAAAAGATTAATAAAGTGGTCACAATAAGTCAACTCAAAAATCTTATCAAATAAGCTATCAAGGATCAAGTTGACAGCATCACTCAACCTCCATACACATAAGCAAAGCCATATTCTCTAAGGATTGATCATTTAAGGATGCCTGAAAATTACCAACCTCCAAAGTTTTAGCAGTTCAACGGAAAAAGAAATCCACACCAACATGTTACGCATTTCGCGGAGACTTGTAATAATGCTGGAACCTATTGAGATCTTATGGTAAAACAATCTGTTCGATCCTTGAAAGGTAATGCTTTTGATTAGTATAGCGATCTTGAGCTTGGAATTATTGATAGCTGGGAACAACTTGAGCGAGAATTTCTCAATCGATTTTACAGTACTTATGATTGATTACATCGATAAGTGAAGGATTATGGATAAAGTTTGAAAGGTAATGATTGAACTCACTAGCTCACGGCAATGGAAGGATGAACCGGTGATTGATTGCATCCATAAGTGGAGGAATTTAAGCTTTAACTGCAAAGAAAGATTGTCTGAGTCTTTTGTACTTGACATGTGTGTACAGGGCATGAATTGGGGCTTACTTTACATTGTTCAAGGCATCAAACCTAAGACCTTTGAAGAGTTAGCTACTCGTGCTCATGATATGGAGTTAAGTATGTCGTATTTTGGAAATCAAGAGCCTCTTGTGCAAGAGCTAAAAAAGAGCAAGGAAAAGCAAGACACTCAAAAATGGGGTAAAAACTTTACTAATAAAGAAAGCAAACAATCCATGGTTGTGGATACCAAGCCTCTTAAGATCTCTCCTAAGTCAAAACAAGCTCAAGAAGCAAAATCTGTGCCTACCAAAAACAAAGGCAAAGACAAAGTTACATTGAAGGAAAGGTAAGAAAAAAAGTACCTGTTCCCTGATTCTGCTGTTGCTAGTATATTAGAAGAGCTTTTGAAGATCGAGCTGATTCAATTGTCAGAGATGAAACAGCCTGAAGAAGCTAATAAAGTTAATGATCCTAACTATTGCAAATATCATCGATTAGTTAGCCACCCTGTGGAAAAATGTTTCGTCTTGAAAGACAAACTCATGGCACTTTATGAAGAAGGAAAATTTGAATTTGAAGAAAAAATAGTGTTGACGAACATGACCTCAATCACTATGGTACCTTATTTCTCAAATAGAATCGTAAAGTTTGGCTCTTTTGATCCGATCAAACTTCCTTCAGACACAAGTAAAATGGAGGATCTCCAAGCGAATGGTGGTAACCATCTGTTGCAGGAAGCAAATATGGATAATGATGGCTGGACATTAGTCACACGTCGAAGAAGTAGAAAGAAAAATCTTCTAAAGCCTATGAAGGTCCCCATAAGTGCTAAGATAATCGGATGGCAATGTAAAGCTTCAAAGCCCAAAGTGCCCTAGATAAAAATAGGTTCATCTATGCATAAAAATTTAACTTGAAAAAGGTTACGAAGACCGACCACTCTAAATGAATACGTGCCAATCCAATTCAGAAATAAAGATTTGCTCCCTATGACTTGTTACAATATTGATTGTGATGAAAAATTTAAAGATGAAGACAATATAGATATAGTCACGATTGAAGCTAGAGATCATTTTTATGGCTCGAGCATTAGCTTCACTGATGAAGATCTACTACTAGGATCCACTCCTCATAATCAACCATTATTTGTCGTGGGATTTGCTTGTGAACAAAAGATTAACAAGAGTCTGGTGGATGATGGTTCTGCAGTCAATATACTCTTTTTAAAAACAATGAAGGAATTGGGAGTTTCTTTAGATGAAATGAAGCAAAGTCATCTAATGATTCAAGGATTCAACCAAGGTGGCAAAGAGCTCTTGGAAAGCTTAGACTTAAACTTTTCATTGGAGATATAGAGTCTCATTCACTCTTTCATGTGATTGATGCCAAAACAACATGCAATATGTTACTAGGACGACTGTGGCTACATCAAAATGGTGTGGTTTCTTCCACTCTTCATCAATACTTCAAGTATTGCAGAAAAGGTCAAGTCAAGACAATTGTTGCTAATATTAAACCATTTACCTCGACAGAGGCTCATTTTGCAAATGCTAAGTTTTATGTGGAAGGCACTTTCATTGAAGAAGTAATGACTGCTCCTATGAAAGAATTGAAGCAAAAGGAAAAAAATTTCCACCAACGAAGATAAAATGAGTCAAGGTTTAAAGAATTTGACTCTTCCCCTCACTAACTTGGAAGAATCAACAATTCTTAAACCTCCTTTAAAAGGATATGTCAGGCCAGTTGAACAATCATTCTTCGAACATCAAGATCTTCCTTCTCATTGAGCTAGAGGTTTTGACCCTAACACCTATAGACTACTTATCAAAGCTGGATATAAGTAAGAAGATGTTGTTAAGTTGATAAAAGAACCTAGCAATGCAAAGTTATGAAGTCCAATCAAGGTTTCCCAAGTCTGGCAAAAAAAGACTGATTATATCAAAACATCCAAACAAGGACTTGGATTTTCTTCGTTAAAATTAAAGATTCGTAACCTCAAGTTATATAAATGCAGAGGAAATTCTTGAAAAGCAAAAAGATTCAATAGAGCCACCGAGACCTTCAGTGTTTAGTCGTTTGGAAACACATGTAACGCAGGTCTTAGTGTTTGACCCTTTGAGCATTCAATTACCTTGAAGGTCAGTGTTTGAGCGAATAGGGCCAAAAGTTAATGAAGCTTCTACAAGTGAGCCAATACCCATTCATACAAGGTTAGAAAGTTCAAACTCCAAAAAAGACAACCAAAGTTAAAGAAAAATCTTAACATTTAATGAAACGAGGGATTTTCATAGCAAAATTCCTTCTAAAAAAATCGCAAAGCGAGTGGAAAGTAATTACTGGTGAAGTTTTGAAGGCTAAAAAGCATACAGTGGTGATAACCAAGCAGCATGTATCTTCAAAGGAAGAAAAGTTTGAAGAAATTGAAATAGTCGCTTCGCATCATGTATCTGTAAAGGAAGCTGATGAAGAACCATAGGAAGAAGGTGCTCAAGAAGCCCCTTCATCATTTGAAAAAGGAAATCAGGCTACTATTGATGAGCTAAAAAAGGTTAACATCGGTACTTGTAAAGATCCACGTCCAATTTTTGTCAGTGCTTGTTTGTCTTTAGAAGAAGAAAAAGCTTATCTCGATCTTTTGATTGAGTACATAGACATTTTTGCTTAGACCTATAAGGAAATGCCAGGACTTGATCTAAAAATAATTGTGCATCATTTGGGTGTAAAAAAGACTGTCAGACCTATCAAACAAGCTCAGCGATGTTTTTATCCTGACTTGATTCCTTAAATTAAAGCTAAAGTCAATAAGCTCATTGATGCCGGCTTTATTGGAGAAGTTAACTAACCCTACTTGGATATCAAATATTATCCCAATAAGAAAGAAGAATAGTCAACTCTGAATTTGTGTAAACTTTTGGGATTTAAATAATGCTTGTCCGAAAGATGATTTCCCTCTTCCTCTAACTGAGATAATGGTGGATGCTATAAATAGTCATGAGGCTTTGTCTTCTATGGACGAGTCATATGGTTATAATCAGATTCGCATGGCTCCAAAAGATAAAGAACTTACTGCTTTTTGCACTCCAAAAGGGATATATTGTTATAAAGTTATACCTTTTGGGTTAAAGAAACCTGGTGCTACATATCAAAGAGCAATGCAAAAGATCTTCGACGATATGCTTCACAAAAATGTCGAGTGTTATGTGGATGACTTGGTTCTGAAGTCGAAGAAAAGGGCAGATCATCTTATTAATCATCGTCAAGTGTTCAAAAGATTACACATGTACCAATTAAAGATGAATCCACTAAAGTGTGCTTTTGACGTATCGTCGGGCAAGTTTCTAGAGTTTGTTGTGAGACATCGAAGAATTAAGATTGATCAATCAAAGATAGATGCGATCATGAAAATGTTAGAACCACGTAATCTCTATGAGCTTAAATGTTTGCAAGAAAGATTAGCATATATTCGATGCTTCATATCAAACTTGGTAGGTCCATGTCAACCATTCAATCGGCTGATGAAGAAAGATGCTCATTTTATTTGGGATGAAGCTTATAGTAATGCTTTCAAAAGCATTAAGGCCTATTTGTTACAGCCGCTTATTTTAAAACCGCCTATATGAGGAAAACCTTTGATCCTTTATATTGCTTCAAAAGAACGTTCTTTAGGAGCATTGTTAGCACAAGAAAATGATGAATAAAAGAAAATTGCACTCTACTATCTCAGTAGAACTCTTAATGGTGCTGAGTTAAATTATTCTCCTATTGAAAAGACTTGTTTGGCGTTAATGTTCACTGTTAAAAAGTTAAGGCATTATTTGCAAGCTCATACTATTTATTTGATATCCCGAGCAGATCTTCTTAAGTATCTCATGTCCAAGGCTGTACTTAGTGGAAGATAGGCAAAATGGGCTCTCTTGCTACAAGAGTTTGGTATCACTTATGTTCCATAAAAGACTGTTAAGGGATAAGCATTGGCTGATTTTCTAGCAAACCATTCTATTCCAGATGATTGGGAATTCTTTAAAAATTTTCACGATGAGGATATTTTTTTATCGAAATTCCTAGGCCATGGAAGTTGTTTTTTGATGGAGCTGCACAGCAAGATGGAGCTGGAGCGGGTATTGTCTTTGTCACTCTAGAAGGTGATGTATTGCCTTATGCATTCACTCTCACTGAAAATTGTTCCAACAATGTAGTAGAATACCATGATCTGATCATTGGATTAGAGATGGCAATTGATATGAAAGTCACCCAACTTAAAGTGTATGGAGATTCTAAATTGGTCATCAACCAACTTCTTTCACTTTATGAAGTGAAGAAATCAAAGCTTTTACCGTATGTCAATGATGCGAAAAAACTCTTAGAATGGTTTCACAAAGTGAACTTAGAACACATGCCAAGAAAAAAAATAGACAAGTTGATTCTCTGGCCAGTTTGGCATGATCTCTTGTATTACCAAGCGCTGAAGTAAAGGTTCCTTTGTGTGAACGATGGGTCTTACCATCAATTACTATCTTTGAAAAAGAAGATATCAAATCCAACATTGTTTTAGTTTGTGAAATTGAGAAAGAAGATTGGAGGCAACCATTGATTGATTATCTAGAGTATGGTAAATTACCGAGTGATCCAAAGCGTAAAACATAAGTGAAACATCAAGCTCCTTGATTTATTTATTTCAAGGGTACACTTTATCGTCGTTCTTTTGATGGAGTCTTTCTTCGATTTTTAGGAGAAGATGAAGCATCCAAAGCTCTACAAGAAGCTCATTCCAGAGTTTATGGTGCACATCAATCTGGAGCTAAGTTGCATTTTCAAATCAAAAGGATGGGATACTATTGGCCTACAATGGTAAAAGACAGCATGGACTACGCCAAGAAGTGTCAAGCTTGTTAGTCTCATGCTAACTTTATCCATCAACCCCCTGACCCATTGCATCCAATAGTCATATCTTAGCCATTTGATGGTTGGGGACTTGACTTGGTAGGGGCATTACCTAAGAGTTCGATAGGGCATATGTATATACTTGCATCTACAGATTACTTTTCAAAGTGGGCAGAAGTGCCACCTTACAAAGAAGTGAAGAAAGAAACTGTTACAATTTTCAGTCGCACTAATATCATTTATCAGTATGACATGCACGATACATCATGACTGATAATGGGAAGCAGAAAATTATATGCATAGTTTAACTTTAAGCAATATCACTCTTCAATATACCATGCTCCAGCAAATGGATTGGCAGAAGCTTTTAACAAGACTTTATGCAATCTTCTCAAGAAAGTTGTTAACCGTTCAAAGAAAGATTGGCATGAAAGGATGGAAGAAGCTTTATGGGCTTATTGTATTAAGTATCACACACCAATTCAAGCTACTCCATATTCGTTTGTTTATGATGTAAAAGTTGTTCTACCACTTGAGCGATGAATTTCACCATTAAGGATTGCAATTCAAGAAGGTATTGCTGATGAAGACAATGTGCATCTATGCTTAGAGGAATTAGAAGCCTTAGATGGGAAAAGATTGGAAGCACAACAATGCTTAAAGTGCTATCAAGCTTGATTGTCCAAAGCTTTTAATAAGAAAGTTAAGCCACGGTCATTCCAAGTTGGAGACTTAGTCCTTGCTGTGAGAAGACCCATAAATACCACACATCGCATGGGTAACAAGTTCCTTTCAAAATGGGATGGACCATATGTTGTTCTAGAAATCTATACAATTGGTGCATACAAGATTGTTGATCAAGATGGTGTTAATGTTGGATCATTCAATGGCAAGTTTTTAAAGCGATACTATACCTAAAACATGATGCTCCTAAGCATGAGCTTAAATTGTTTTTCCAAAAAATAATGCTCCTAAGCACGAGCTTAAACTGCACATTAAAAAAAAAGAGAAAATGCTCTCTAAGTTGAAAATCCCTTATGGGACAACTTAGGCAAAAGTTAGAGCACAAAAAAAATAAATAAAATAGATGAACTACGTTATGACTTGATCCCTTAATGGTACGTAGGCAGCTTGGTTTCATTGCCAAGTCCAGTCAACAACAACAAAAAAAATAGTTCAAATTGGTTTATACATACCGAATATGGGTTTGTCGGCAAAGAGAGGTGATCCATTTTAATGTCTTCGTCTTCCTTGAAAAGAATGATAAGATAATCTTGATGGTCTTTGAAATACAATATGATAACTCTACAAAAGAATAAAAGTTTGAAGAACCAATTATGAAGTCCTACTGCCAAGTACCTTCCATGTTAATGTGAATGTATATACATGGATATTATTGTAAGCAACAACGTCTCTTTGTTATTTGCTAACCAAAAAGTAAAGCATACAAATTCTTCAACAAGTATATCCCGTATGCATTCTATTTGGTCTATGATCTTGTTTGTCTTTCATAACCCGACATAGAGGAATGAAAATAAATGTGTAACTTCAATTGGTTTCATGTTCGCTTGGAGCTTCTTCATCCTTGAAATCAAGCTGACTTCAAGAATAATAGATCAGATGATCGTATATAGGAAAAGATACCTACACCTTACAATTAGCGATTGAGAATATAAAGCCAGATTGTGATAAGAAAAAAAATTGCAACAAGAACTTATTTGAAGGTAGTGGTTCCTTATTAATGTATAATGATGCATAGATAGCATCATTAATTGTCATCATTGTCTTGATCATAAATGTATAATGATACATAAACGTCATGTATGATAGCTTTCATACTTGTTTTGATCATGATGGTCTAATGATGTCAACAGCATCACATATGTCGGCTATCTTCCTTGTTCCGAGGAATGTCAAACTTGATCGAATTTATGGTCTTAACATAAAGATCAAACTCAAACGTTCAAACTTGATCGGATTTATGGTCTTGAACAAAGATTATTATGGACATCTTACCTGTATACATCTTGCAAAGAAAATAAATAAATAAATGAAGTTCAAGTTGATTTTATAGTTACCAGATATGAGATTGTTGGTAAAGAGACGTAATCCTTTTTCAATGTCTTCATCTTGCTTGGAAACATGGCAACATAGTCGTTGAAATACACAAGGATGACCTTACAAGAAAAAAAATTGTCATAATAAATACAGAATAAAAAAATTATTTATTTATCTTAAAAAAAAACTTGAAAGATAATTAGCGCATGGTTCTTGATGCAATTAATGCAAATATGCATGATATATATATATATATATATATATATAATTATAATGCATGATTTGGAATTTGGTAGACAAGTGGCATAACATGCATGCTAGGTGTCTTGGTGTTTAGTGATCAAGCATGCAATTCACGGATGCTTTCATGACCGAACATACGTAGTCATGCGTGACTACTTGCTTGGTTGTTATCTTCACTTCGATTTCTCTCGCATGTTACCAATTGAGTATTTAGCTATGGTTTATGAAGAATTAGCTGCACGAAGAGATGATTATATTAAAAAAAAAAAAAGAGAGAGAAAAAGGGAGAGAATCAAACTAACGGAGGCAGAAAGAATTTTTACCTCAGCTTTTAAAGATATCTTGATTTGGAATTGATGAGAAAATTTGGGTAGAGAAGTGTTGTTTTTATAGAGAAAATAAGCTAGTTTCACTTGAACTAGGATTGGCATTAAAAAATAAAAAAAAATTGTTGAATCCTAGTTCAGTTGGTTTGAAAATCCCAATTGAATTTGGAATAGACCTTGGATTAAAGCTGGCTAGAATCTATTTTGGGATGGATACAAGAAGAAACAGATTCCAATGAAATGACATTTGGATTTGAAGACCAATTCCTAGTTAAATTATATATTAATGCCAAGAAGATTTATGGTGATTTATTTGGGCAAGGAGTTAAAATCGAGACA
>JBBYHL010474023.1:0-13327 GCA_038381835.1 Adansonia madagascariensis | reverse complement strand
TTGGTAGAAAAAAACCCGCAACCCCTTGGGGTTATCCTGCACTTGGAAGAAGAAGTAGAAAAAGGAATAAATATAGTAATAATTTGATTCTTCGTCGCCGTAGTAAATAGGAGAGAAAATTTCTTTCTTCATCTTTACAAAAAACAAAAAAATATTAAATATTATTAAAAAATGAAATATAAAAAATAAAAAAAATAACGTGGGCGAATGACGGGAATTAAACCCACGCATGGTGGATTCATAATCCACTGCCTTGATCCACTTGGCTACATCCGCCCTTTTACTATACTATTTTCTTTTTATTTGTTTAAATATTTCAAATATAAATTTCAAATATTTCAATTTCTATCATTCATCATTTTTTTATCTTATTTCTGATATACGATATAGAAAATTCGAATCTTTATCTTTTATTTTCATTTTTACTCTAAAATAAAAACTTTAGGAAAGATTGGTAAGAACTTTTTTACTTTTTTATAATTTTATATAAATTATATAACATATTAGTACATAACGAACATTTAATACTAAGCCAAATCCAATAAAATGAAATCAAACTCATTAAAAATCCTTTTTTTATGGTAATAAATAGGGTAACATAAAAAGGTAAAGTTAAAGTAAAGAAAAAACAAACTTATGTAAAGAAAAGAAAGATTACTAAATCTAAATAAAGGATAAAGTGGCAATACCAAAACTCTTGATAGAACAAGAAATTGGTTATTGCTCTTTTATTTTCAAACACTCATATACACTAAAACCAAAGTCTTATCCATTTGTAGATGGAGCTTCAATAGCAGCTAGGTTTAGAGGGAAGTTATGAGCATTACGTTCATGCATAACTTCCATACCAAGGTTAGCACGGTTAATAATTTTAGCCTAGGTATTAATTACACGACCTTGACTATCAACTACAGATTGATTAAAATTGAAACCATTTAGGTTGAAAGCCATAGTGCTAATACCTAAAGCGATGAACCATATACCTACGCAAGCCAAGTAGTTAAGAAGAGATGTAAACAACGAGAATTGTTGAAACTAACATATTGGAAGATCAATCGGCCAAAATAACCATGAATAGCTATGATATTATAAGTTTCTTCCTATTGACCGAATCTGTAACCTTCAATAGCATATTCATTTTCTACGGTTCCCTGATCAAACTAGAGGTTACTAGAGAACCATGCATAGCACTGAATAGGGAGCTGCCAAATACACTATCTATGCCTAGCTTGTGAAATGGGTGCATAAGGATGTTATGTACAGCCTAGAATACAATCATAAAGTTGAAAGTACCAAAGGTTCCTAGGGGCATACCATTAGAAAAACTTCCTTGATTGATTAGATAGATCAAGAAAATAGCGGTAGCAGCTGCAACAGAAGCTGAATATGCAATAGCTATCCAAGGGCGCATACCCAGATGGAAACTAAGTTCCCACTCATGACCCATGTAAAAAGCTACACCAAGTAAGAAGTGTAAAACAATTAACTCATAAGGGCTGCCATTGTATAACCATTCATCAACAGATGTTGCTTCCCAGATCGATTAAAAGTGCAAACCTATAGCTGCATAAATAGGAATAATGGCACTAGAAATAATATTGTTTCCATAAAGTAGAGATCCAAAAACAGGTTCACGAATACTATCAAAATCTATTGGAGGAGCATCAATGAAGGCGATAATAAATACAAAAGTTGCGATCAATAAGGTAAGGTCATCAAAACACCAAAGCATCCGATGTGAAGATGGTTTTCAGTGCTAGTTATCCAGTTATAGAAGCGACCCTATAGCTTTCGCTTCTGCGTCTTTCTAAAATTGCAATCATGGTAAAATCTTAGTTTATTTAATCATCAGGGACTTCCAAGTGCACAACTTCTCTATAAATAGATAATTGAACGCTTGTTATTCAACAGTATAACATGACTTATATACCCATTGTCGTAATGTGGCTCGAATACGAATCCTGACCAGCCCGACTTAGAATAGCAAATGTATCCATTGTTTCTATATAAATATCTATATATAATTATTTCCTTTTATTTCTAGGGGCCTATATCATGATTATTATACTTTATATTTCATACCTAGGGACTGAGTTGTCGAGATAAATCGCTCACCCGACTTCTTTGAAGAGTAGTTACGAAACGACCATTTTTTTTGAGTCACCGTCAATCTGTTTTGCCCAGGTGAGAATGGACACCTGCTCGAATTTATATTTTAAGGATTACGAAACCCATAAAAACAAACTTCGAGGTCTGCGCTCATATAAGAGATCATTTGAAAGGGTTCGAGAGTCGGTTACAATCACAAGCAAGGATCGACCTTCTCATGATGCCGGGCAATCAGTACCTTATTGATCATATGTTAAAAAAATTGATTTTTATTTGGGTTTAATATTCGATATTTAATTATAATTCCCGTAATATTTTATTAAAGAAATTTATTATTCTGAGAAAGTCAGATTTTATTACATTTTGAAATCATAAAATTATTTGTACCCTTCCGGGGAACTAAGTGGACACGAATTCTTTATCGTATCCCGCTAGAAAACCAAGCGAAATACTAAAGGTTTTGTTTTTTTTTTAAATCGAAAAAATCCTGACTTCCTATTTGAAATGGGTATCTCGCTATTAAAATAATCCGTAAAATTCTTCACATATTCTGGTAGGAATCCTAGTTGCCTTATTTATAAAAATAATTTTATTATTAAAAATATAGACTTTATGACCTAGAAGTGACTTGATATGATGAACCTATTCTTAATGTGTACTTTTGACATGAAAGTATCTTAGTAATCACATAGGACTTAGTTCTAAAACAAAATTATCAAAATGCCCTTAGGGTATACCTTCGATTTGAAAGTATCTCGGTAACTCTAAATGACATGAAAATGATTATGAAAGGTTGAACCTATCCTAAATGCACATGTTTAGCATAAAAACGTCCCTATGACTACCTAAGACTCGATTCTAGTGAAATTACCCAAATGCCTCTAAGGTATACCTTCAACATGAAAGTATCCCGATAATCCTAAAGGACATGAAAATGGTTGTGGAAGGTTGAACCTATCCTAAATGCACATCTTTGGCATAAAAGCATCCTGATGACTACTAAGACTTGGTTTAAGCAAAATTACCAAAATACCCCTAAGGTATACCCTCGATGTGAAAGTATCTCGATAACCCTAAAAGACATGAAAATGACCTTGGAAAACTAATCGAATCCTAAATATTACCTTTTACATAAAAGCGTCCCGATGAGCAAAATTACCAAAATGCCCCTAGAGTATACCTTCGACATGAAAGTATCACGGTAACCTAGTGGACCTTAAAATGACCTTAGAAGGCTAAACCAATCCTAAAATATTTACCTTTAGCATAAAAGCATCCCAATAAACAAAATTACCAAAATGCCCCTATGGTATACCTTCAACATAAAAGTATCTCGATAACCCTAATGGACCTTAAAATGACCTTGAAAAACTGGTCCAATCCTAAATATTCTCCTTTGGCATAAAAGAATCTCGATAAACAAAATTACCAAAATGCCTTTAGGGTATACCTTTGACATAAAAGTATCCCGGTAACCCTAATAGACCTTAAAATGACCTAAAATGATGAAAAGTAGATGAATTAAGTCTAAATGGAAAAGCTAAAAGTTTAAGTTTGACTTAAAATGCAAAAATTGCAATCAAGCCTAAAAAATTTTGAACACTACATTTTGTATCCTTCGAATGATCGAACAAATATAGAAAGTTTTGAAAATTTGTTTATCCCTACGGAAGGCCATAGAAATAATAGAAATCTTTAAAACTAGTAAAATATCCATTTTGCCCCCTAAATATGAAAATTCGCTATTTAGTCTTTAAGCGTTATAACATTTTCATTTTATTGCCTACATAATAAAATAAACTTAAAAAATTCATAAAAATCACATGCAAACATATATGAAAAATATAGCAAAATATCAAAC
The DNA here is from genome assembly GCA_038381835.1 of Adansonia madagascariensis. Classification (NCBI taxonomy): domain Eukaryota; kingdom Viridiplantae; phylum Streptophyta; class Magnoliopsida; order Malvales; family Malvaceae; genus Adansonia; species Adansonia madagascariensis. Next base: position 9,357 of record JBBYHL010474023.1, on the reverse strand, counting down.
AAAGATTCGACCAAACACTTTGGCCTTGAAAAAGTATATTTCTAGAATTTACAAAATGACCCTTAAATTTTATAAAATTATAATTTGACCTCTAATCATCAAACTAGCAAAGAATCACCAAAAAAATAGGCAAAAATGTGTACAAAGGTTTGGTCAAACACTTTTAGCCGTAAAGCATTATTTTTTATTTTTTGCAACTTAGTCCCTCAACTTCCTAAAATTGCAAAATGACCTTCTAAAGTGTTAAAAATGCCTAAATCATGTTTGTAAACACACAAAATTAGTTTTTATACAGCCATGAAGCTCTCAGCCAAACAAGAATGGTTCCTAAAAAAAATTCAATATTTTACAATTTAGTTCCTATGTTTATTAATGGCCTAAAAAATAAAAAATAAAATTATCACAAAAAATAGGCACAAAATCATAATAAAAAATTCCAATCAGATTTTGCCAAATTGGAAATCATGAAATATATGCATACATTGATACAAAAAAGGCATGAAAACAAGCAAAAATAATTATTATTAAACTTAAATAAAAGTAAAATCATAAAATAAATATGCTAATATACTAATCAACATATTAATCATCAAAATAATGTAAAAAAAGTAAAACATTAACATAAACACAAAAAAACCAAAATCATAACATCAAGAATAATATTCCATATAAAAAAGCAAGATTTAACAAAAAAAAATCACCACAAATGCAAAAGAATTTCTATGTTATCATGTTTAGCCTTTCAACGTGGATGAAAATCCATGAGCCTTAACATGATTTTGACTTACAAAAATAAAGAATCAAGAGTAAAAATTAACCCAAAAAAAAAGAAATTTGGTAAAAAAATCTACCTTGAAAGCTTGAAAAACATGAGAAAATTTTAATAATTTAATTGATTTTTAAGGTTTTTGACTTATGAAAGCCATTAACCTTTCATGAAGGCTTTCTCTCCTTCTTTTCTAAGAAAGGATCGGCCAAAATGGTGAAGAAGACCCTTTTTGCCGTTGGCTCTTCTAGAGTTTTCTAGGAAGCTTTTCTTTTCTTTTTTTTTCATTAACTTTTGATTTGATTTTTTTGATTGATTTGATTTCTTTATGATGGATTTGATCTAAATTAATTATTTTTGTCTCTTAGTAGATGATTTCATGCATATATCATCAAAGTCTAGAGAATTTTGGAAGATATTTGTATAATCTATAAAATTATACCGTAAAAGTTAACTACAAAGACTAAATTATAAAAATTAAAAACTATGTATTTATAACAAAATTTCATAGGATCAATTTAATTTAATCTAATGATAAAATGATTTTTATGTGCAAGAAAAAATATTAAAAAATAGCCAACTTATAAAATTTTACAAGAAAAACCTTTACGAGAAAAATTATAATATGTAAAAGAAATTATAAAATTCATAAAATAAATTAAATTTTAAAAAACTGATTTAATGTGAATTAAATAACAATATTTGAAGAATTTTAAGAATTATTAACTAAGAAAAATCCCACAGGAAAAATTTACAGAGTAAAAAAACTTTGTATCTCAATAACCAAAAAAAACAAAAAAAATTCTAAACCTCATAAAATAAATGGGATTTTTCAAAATTGATTTACTGTGAATTAAATAATAATATTTAAAGAAATTTAAAAATTAGAAACTCGAAAAAATCTCACTGAAAAAATTTACTGAGTATAAAACTCGTATCTTAGTAACAGAAAAAAATTTTAAAACTCATAAAATAAATTAAAAATTTCAAAACTGATTTAATAAGGATTAAAAAAATAATATTTAAAGAATTTTAAAAATTATAAACTAAGAAAATCTTTCCAAAAAATTTTGGAGTGGAAAACTTCGTATTTCGAAAACAGAAGAATTTCAAAAGAAAAATGCAAAGTTGATAAAATAAAAGTAGATTTCCTAAACTAATTTAATATGAATTAAATAATAATATTTGAGAAATTTTAAAAATATAAACTTAGAAAAATCTTCCTAGAAAAATTCAAAGAGTAGAAAACTTCGTATTTCTAAAAAGGAAAAAATTCTAAAATTCATAACAAATAAATGAATTTTAGAAAAAACTGATTTAATAGTAGTTGAATGTGAATATTTAAAGAATTTTAAAATTCAAAACTCGAGAAAATTACATAAAAAAGTTCTTATTCTATAATCAAGAAAATTTTAAAAAATACATTAAAAATTGTATAAAATGAATTAAATAAAACATATTATTCAAAATATTAATTTATAAAATGGTAAAAATAAAAATTTGAAATTTGAAATAATTTTATTAGAAAAATTTTATGAGTATAAAACTCGTAATAGTATGAAAATTTTAAAATTAGTCACAAAAATGGACAACCTGACTCTTTATGGTATAAAATGCCAATATGAATTTTTCTTTGAATATTTTTGATTTTTTGGAGTATATATCGGCATAAATACCATACAGATATCAGTATAATTATACGACGGTTAACTTCTAAGTCTAATGAAAAATTCTCTAAAAAATTTTTAAAATGAAAAATTTAACCGTGATATCTTTCGCAGAAACAAATTCTCAAAATTTTGACAAGAAAAGATAAAAAATGATTTTTCTCTTGAACATTCATCCTATATATTCGAAATTAGAAATCAAAATATGATTTTTTTATCACATGAACCTACGGTTATTTCAATTATGACTAAAAAGGTCTTAAAAATATCTTGTTCATCTGAAAAAGATCATTCTCAATGAGGATGACCATTAAGTTCTCGATCTAGGATATTTAGGATTATTGGAAAAGAGACCCGGACGAAATTAGGTGTCTACACCCCTGTCAACCAATATCAAATAAAAAATATACATATAGGATCATATCTAGATTTATCATATTTTTTTAATCAATATGAGTTACAAAAAGAAAATACGGATTAATATACATATGATATATATCCACATGATTTTAATATTATATTAGGAATATCATTTCAATATGATAATAATAATGGGTTGCCCAAGACCCAAACCCATAACTAGTCAGATAAATTAGATAATTTCCTTGTTAAAATTAAATTATTAAATTAAATAAAAATAGGTAAATGTCGACGTTCCACGTGCCCAACCTTTATGAACTTCGGACGATCTGAAAGGCCAAAGCGCACTCAATTTAAAAAATATTTTGATGTTTGACATGAAGGAGTACAAGACAATCGGACGAATCACTCATCCGACTTGTCTTGGATGGCCACCACGAAGTGGCCATGAACTTGGAGTCGCCACCAATCATTTTAAGTTAGGCATGACTGGGTGCTTATGGAAAATAATACAAAAGATTTGTTCTTTTGGGTTCAGGAATTGGTTACATGTAAGGAAGGATTGGCACCCATGCCCGAAAATCGGTACCATCTAACTACATCTTACTTGAATCTTGGTTTCCTCAGTTCTATTTTTATCATTATTTAAATATAATTCCTTCTAATGCATGAAATTTTATAAAGATATGAGTCTGGGTTTTAATGAAAATTTTATCACCTATGCGCCTCGGAGAGGTGAGAAAATAGGGCTTTTTGATGAAAATGATCTCCATATAGGTTTTAAAAGAAACAAATATTTCATGTCTGACACTAGAGAGATACTGGCATGAGATATCGTTTTGTGATTTTGAAAATAGTTTTTAAAGCATGAATGCTCGAGGTCCTTACAAGAAGAAACGTATTAGTAGGATAGGAAAAAAACAATAAATAAATCCATAAAAATAAATACAAAAATACATAAAAAGAGGGAAGATCAAAATATATCTAGTAGTTATCTTCGATTATTGATGAATAATTGAGATGACAATGTTGAGACTTAGTCTTCAGTGGAAATTTGAGAGAAAAAGGTTTTGATGACTCGAAAGGGAGAAAAGCTTAGATTTTAGGAGGAATATGAAGAGCGGGTTGGAGTATCCCCTCAAAAGAGTGGGGTTAGAGTATCCCTAAAAGTAAAAGTTTGATATTGGATTTGAGGCAAAAGCGGGGTTAGAGTATCCCCTCAGAGTGTAAGGTTAGAGTATCCCAAAAATGGAAGTTTGATACCGGATTTGACATAAAAGCAGGGTTAGAGTATCCTTTTAGAGTAACAGGGTTGGAGTATCCCCGAAAATAAAAATTCAATGTCATTTTGAGGTAAAACCAGGGTTAGAGTATCCCCTCAAAGTAGTGGGGTTAGAGTATCCCAAAAAATAAAAATCTTTGACGTTAAAAGGAATGGGTCATATTTTTGAAAAATGAGAATCTTTAAATATTGGGAGCTGAAGGTTTGGCTAAAATGTTTCTCTTTTGTTTAGCCTTGGTCCGAGTCTAAAAGGCTTAGGTCATGGGAATAAGCCGAGTAGATCATGAGGCGTTCGAACACCTCAATAAAAGTGTTTCAAAAATTGGGTTAGAAACAGAGGACAACATTGCATCGTTTCTCTTTCTGAATTTATTTCAAGCTTATCCGCAGGTTTCGAGGGATAAACGAGGTACCATTGGAAAGATAACTCAATGAGGATTAATGTAAAAATATTTCAAAAATCTTAGAAAATCACTTTCTAGGTGGAATTAATTTTTGAATTTCAACTTGACTCAACACTGGTAGCATGTACAAGGTAAAGGTATAATGGACTTTGAAAATTCATTTCAGATTCATCTAGAATTTTTAAAATGTGAATAATACCTTTTCAAAAAGGGAATTTCATGAACTATATTGGAAAAATATTCAAGGGATTCAAAAATGTTGTCTGTTGGGCCAAAACAACCTGAATAATAAACTGCTCACTGGATCTAGGGGTTCCAGATAATGAAGATTCGAAAAATCATAGCTATTTCATCCGAGATGATCTGAAAATAAATGAGATATCGTTGGAAAGGTGATTCAAAATCATTCAAGGGAAAAATACCAATACATTCTAGATTAATCATTTTTTATTTTTAAAAAGTTTTTCAAAACTAGACCATTGTGTTGGCATAACGAAACAGGGGAGGTGCTCGGTATTTTTGATTACTCATTGGGTTGAGCTTGGGCCATGAATGTTTGAACATCTGTAATCGAGATGAGGGGTTGAAATAGACATCATGAGTTCATTCCATATTCCCAGAGTAGTTTGGGATGATGGAACAACCCATTAACAATGCCATTATGAAGGTGTTTAGCTAAAGACCAAGGATTCACATTTTTCAACTAAAAGACTTCACTCCATTTTTTTGAAAACCAGTATTCTTATACTCATTTTTCCATGAATCCAAAATTGAATACTTGCTTTGTCCCCAAGGTTGGAATTCCAACTTCATAAAAATCTTAAGCTGATGTTATTCTCTATTTATAGGAGATAGCATGTGCTTAACTTAGGGATATTTTCTTGAAATCAAGTTTTCTAGCATTCGAACAAGCATCTCAAGCAAAGTGCCACAAGCTTAATATAGAACATAGATAACATATATGCACAAGCAAAGATGGCAATTTTCATAAAAAAATAATGCATGGAGATGATAGATGGATGCATGAACATACTTACAATGGACATGCTTAAAAAAAGACTTTGCTAAAAAAGGCATTTTTATTTCATGGAACCTATCAAGCTACTAGGAAATGTATGGGCATACTTAGGACATGATAAGATGTATGCTTTAAACATGAGATAAAGATGCGGATATGGAAGGAACATGGCAGGGTTACATGGACGGAGGCTATTATGGTGATGAAAATGTAAAGAAGTATGCTTAGTTAACCAAATAGCATGAAGGCACTAAGAAGAACATTAAGATCCTAAACTACCAGAACCAAAGCCGCAAAAAAATGCATGGGAGTCTTAAGGTGGCTATAAAAGCGTAAAAAGGGTTTACTAAGATGATGTTAATGACAAAACAGAAACTACAAAGATCAAGGTAGCAGAGGTATACCAAAAAACTTGAACTTTCTTTTGTCTCGAAGTAGTGGCTGTAGGCTTAATTTTTTCCTTCTCTTTGCTATTATTTAGCAAGAAAATGATAGAAAAAGGTAGCTTTTTGGTGGCATAGTTGATGAGGCTTTTTAAAGATCAAAATGTGTGGAAAGTTGGGTTCTTGAAGGTTTTCCAGTGGTGGTTTAAGGTACCTACAGGAATGGGATATGGAGGTTAATGAAATAGTATTTTTGGAAGTGTTTTTTTGGGGTGAGAATAGCTGGAGGATTTGTTGGGATGGGTGAAGAGTTTTTTGGGATTGTTAGAGAGTTCTTTTTTATAGTTGGGAGAGTTTTTTTCTCTGAGGTAGCTGGTTTTTTTCTGAGGTAGCTTCCTCTGAGGTCCCTTATTCTCTTAGTTTACCCCTCCTTTTTAAAAGACAATGCAAAAGGCATCATTAATTTTTCTTCTATAGTAGGGCATACCCTCAACTGCCATGTTCAGTTGACTTCTTTCTTATTGGTTCTGCCATGTTGATTAAGGAAGCAGAAAGGCTGTGAAAGCCTGCAAGCTGGAGATATGCCTACCACCCTCTTACGCCCACATATTTTATGAAAGTCAACATTGTCATTAATTGTTTCGACTCCAAAAATTTTTTAGAATCCATTAATAAACCCATAGTTAAGGTTTGCAACATTATATAATAGTTCTTTGGTGCAAAAACATGTTTAAATTAGATTTTGAATGGGTAATGCAAAAGTTGAAAGGTGGCTCGAAGTAGCCAAAATTGCCTGCATGTATCGATACATATCACTCTGTATCGATGCTCAAGGCAAATTTTATGCATGAGTATCGATACAAGGATACTTGTATCAATACTAAGAGCATAAATTATTTCTAGTCTTGAGACTTTGAGACCCGTATCGATACTCCATGGACTTGTATTAATACGTATGTTTATGTATTGATACATTTCGTCAAAAATCACAATTTTAGCTACTGCCAAGACTTGTATCAATACAATCATGCTAGGTGTCGATACCACACCTTAGGTATCGATACCAAACCATCATGTATCGATACTACACATGGAAATTTAAAATTATGGTAACATGAAAGCCCTGTGACAGTGTTTAAGCACCCATATGACCCGTACGTACCTTAGGTTCCTCCAGTTTTGTTATCATCCCCCAGCTTTATTTCTATTTTTTGATTTTGTCACCTTTTACCTAACTCCTAAAATACCAAAAACTAGTTTAAAAAAAATAAGGTGTCCACAGTTACCCCTCTTTAACCATTGTTAAGTATTAGGAATTGGGCAAAGATAAATAAACACCAATTTGTTCGAGTAGTGTATTAGGCTATTTTTTAAATGGAAACGAAAATGTGTCCTATTCTTTGAAGACTAAAAGAAAAGAAGTGACAATAACCTGTGTGGGCTTAAAAGTAAGAGAAAAGGCATCCTGCTCTTTGAGAACTAAAATGAAGGGGGTGCTACTAGCTTGTGTGGGCTTAAAAGAAAAAAATGCATCCTGCTTTCTAAGGACTAAAACGAAAGGGGTGCCACCAGCTTGTGTGGGCTTAAAAGAAAAGGCATCCTGCTCTTTGAAGACTAAAACGAAAGGCAAGGTCCTGCTCTTTGAGGACAAAGAAAAGGAAACGTCCTGCTCTTTGAGGATAAAGAAAGAAAACATCTTGCTCTCTAAGGACAAGAAAAAAGTCATGCTCTTTGAGGATAAAGAAAGAAAGCGTCCTGCTCTTTGAGGATAGGAAAAGGAAACGTCTTGCTCTGTGAGGATAGGAAAAGGAAACGTCTTGCTCTTTGAGGACAAGAAAACAAGTCATGCTCTTTGAGGACAAAGAAAGAAAGCATCCTGCTCTTTAAGGATAGGAAAAGGAAACGTCCTACTCTTTGAGTACAAAGAAAGAAAACATCTTACTCTTTGGGGACAAAGAAAGAAAATGTCCTACTCTTTGAGGACAAAGAAAAGAAAAGATCCTGCTCTTGAGGACAAAGAAAGAAAATGTCCTGCTCTTTGAGGACAAAAAAAAATATCCTACTCTTTGAGGACAAAGAAAAAGAAACATCCTACTCTTTGAGGACAAAGAAAGAAAACATCTTGCTTTTTGAGGACAAGAAAAAAAGTCATGCTCTTTGAGGACAAAGAAAGAAAGCATCCTGCTCTTTGAGGATAGGAAAAGGAAACGTCCTACTCTTTGAGTACAAAGAAAGAAAACATCTTGCTCTTTGAGGACAAAGAAAAAAATGTTCCTGCTCTTTGAAGACAAAGAAAAGAAAAGATCTTGCACTTTGAGGACAAAAAAAAGAAAAGATCCTGCTCTTTGAGGACAAAGAAAGAAAATGTCCTGCTCTATGAAGACAAAGAAAGAAAACATCTTGCTTTTTTAGGACAAAGAAAAAAAATGTCCTGCTCTTTAAGGACAAAGAAAAGGAAACATCCTACTCTTTAACGACAAAAAAAAAAAAGAAAACGTCTTACTCTTTGAGGACAAGAAACAAAAAAGTCTTACTTTTTTAGGACAAGAAAGAAAAGGTTTTTCACTTCAAGGACAAGAAAAGAAAAGGTCCTGCTCTTTGAGGACAAGAAAGAAAAAAATGTCCTGCTCTTTGAGGACAAAGAAAGAAAAAGTCCTGCTCTTTGAGGGCAAAGAAAGAAAAGGTTCTGCTTTTTGAGAACAAGAAAAGAAAATGTCCTGCTCTCTGAGGATAAAGAAAGAAAAGGTCCTACTCTTTAAGGACAAAGAAAGAAAAGGCCCTGCTCTTTAAGGATAAGAAAAAAAAACATCCTGGTGTTAAGATTAGATACTTTTTTTGGATAATTTTCAATAAGCTTGTGATGTTAAAGGTACTTACGTAAGATTTTTTGAGGTTTTTAGAGACAGAAAGTCGCACATTGCACTCTTTACTGATTTATCTTTTGTACGGGGATTGGTACCTAAAAGATGTTAAATCTTGTAAAATGCATAAGAATGCGTATATATGTTGAAATGATGCGAAAGTGGTGTTTCCAAAGGCATAATCTGTCAATTATGGATCTTTCTCATATCTGATAATATGGCTTTTAATCCTGATGACCAATGATGATAATAAGAGGATTGTGAAATCGGCTGATTCATGTAGGAAGACTCCAACTATAAAGAGTCTGTTAGCAAGCATGAATGGTGCTTTTTTGCCAATTCTAACTCTAAAGAGCCTCTTTGACTATTTAAATATATTGAACCCTAGTTGTTTAGGTGCCAATCGAAGCAGGATTTTAGACTCTCTTCTTCATGATAGGTTTTTCTAGGGGTTGAGTTTGAACACTTCTCAGGATATAGATTAAAGAATGTGAGACCAACCATGGCCCTAAAGTTCATTTTTGGTCTTTAGACCTAACAAAAATTCTCGTAAAGTTCAATCTTTCCAAGCAATGCTATGAAATCCTGTTATCAATTTTGTTCATTTATCAAGCAT
>JBBYHL010473973.1:0-13330 GCA_038381835.1 Adansonia madagascariensis | reverse complement strand
AAACGAGGAGTATGTCAAATGTTAGAAGCTGAGCTAGAGAAATTGCATCTGAGGATACAACAAATGATGGAAATCCAACAATAAAATGGTGAATGAAAGGGCGAGAAAGAGGGAGTCGATAATGGTGGGATGAGAATTAGGGAATTGATAAAGGTGGCAACGAGAAAAAGGAGAGGAGAGCCACTTAGGTCTTACTTGTGCTGGAGAAGAAGGAATTGTGGACTTAAACCATAATCTTTTTAACTGTTGCCTTGTTAGGCTGCTTAAAAACTGGGCCAGAGAGAAGGCAAAAAGTTGGGTTGTATCTCAAGCCCACGAGTCATACCTTTAAAATCAATCGATCTAATTAATTAAATTAATAATTAATAATTTAATTTTTAATTTTTAATTTATTTTTTTAACATTAATTTAAGATTATTTATTTATAATTTGTACGAATCTCTCTAATTTTATTAAAATTTAAAATTTTTAAATTTTATATATAAATTAAATTAATTAAAAAAATAAAATATAGAAAAAAAATCTGCAAAGGCAGAAGAAAATAAGAAGAAATTTTTTTGGTAAGTCAAAAAAAGGTATAAACATAAATATGCAGACAGAGAAGGAAGGAAAAAATTTTTTCTTGAATATCTATTATGAATGGATTCATATGTGATAAGTGGTAATCTACCAGAAGTAAAATCACTGATCTCTGGAAAGAGTCGTTTTCCCTCTAAGATAAGTGCAATCAAAGGTAATAATATAAAAGAATGTCGTCCTTTCATTGTAGCCGATATAGAGACAGTAATGGTGAATGATGTTCATGTTCCTTATGCTGCTGGTTACTTAGTGGTGAAGCCATCTTTTTTCTCCTTAGCGTTTTTCTGCATTATATTAGGGTTTCTTTGGAATTTTCCTTTTTCTATTGGATTTTCGTACTTGCAACATCAGAATTCGGACTTTCTTCATTCTCAGATTTCAAATCTCTCTCTCTTTTCTCTCTGTATCTGTAATTAAATAAATTTGTCTGTGCATTTGAATCTTTGCTGAGTTGTTGTATTCTCTTTTTGTTCGTTGGTAGTCTTAGCAAAATCAATTTATTTATTTTAATTTTCTTGGGATTTTGGTTTTTCATGACATTTTTTTTTTCGGATTTATTTTGATTATGTGACAGAAAGGTGATATCTTTCTTTTGGTTTTTTGCCTATCAATTTTGGAATAAATCGATATTTTTCTATTTTATTAAATTTTGGGGTTCTATGTTGTATTTCTTCGAGCTACCAAACAGAACCAGCTGTTATCTACATTGACGTATTGCATTTGGATGAATAATGTTGTAATAATTTATACTATCAATTGTTTTTGTGGATTTTTTCTTTTAATTCATTTTTTTTGGTTTGATCAGGTTTGACAAATTTCATTTTTTTGGTGGATTTTAACGGGGTTTTGAAGTGAATTCTTGAATTTTGACCGAAAGGGATTTTGTTAAAAGTTTTGGAGTTTTGGTGGTTGTGAATTTTGATGACTACATGAACACTCTGGGTAGATCTGGCTGTGAATGCTGCAGCCGATAATGTAGATGTTGGTTCTTCTTCTGCTAGCAACAGAGCTGCTGATTCCACCTCAGCTGCTGGCCGACCTGTTTATGTTCCTCATTATCTTTAATCGCCCACCTTCTGCAGACCCACCTGCTCCTGCTTCCAGTAGCCCTGCTTCAAGTAATGACCCACCTGCATTTGGCAAATCTCATTGGGCTGCTCTTAGGAATGATTATAACAGCCAATCTGGTTATGCTAGTGGTAGTGCTGCGGCCGACTTGGTGGATGGGGTAGCGGAGGTGGTGGTTGGGATCGTGGGAGAGCCAGGGAAGTCAATCCATTTGGAAATGATGATGCTGCAGAGCAGACATCTGGTGAGCAACAAAGTACTGGGATTAACATTAATGCCTATAAAGACATTCCCGTGGAGATGGGCGGGTTCAGACGGATTTAAATCAGGTCATCGTGGATTTAGATTTTTTTGAGTACAGGTTGATTCAAGTTTAAATTAATTTGAGTTTAAATCTTCTTAAGTTTGGATCAATTTAGGTTCAGGATTATTTGGGTTTTGATTTATTTGGTTTTAGGTTTATTTAAGTTCGAGTATGTTTTACATTATTTTTTATTTTATGTTAAATGTAATCACTTTTACGTAATTTAAATTTTCAACCCAGGCTTGAATTTAACCTAGTCTAGCCTAAAAAAATATTAGTTCGATTTCATGAGCCTAGCCGTGACCTGAAAAAATTTTAAACTCAAAGCTGAAGGTCGAATTTGGCTTGGCTCGCCTATTTAAGCACAAGTTATTTTTCATAATATTAAGAAATTATTTTTATATTAATATGTATATATTTTATAATTAAATTTGAATAAAAATATATTATTTTATTTAAAAAAAATATTGTTTTGGGTTGAGTTTGCTTAAAACTTAAAATTTGAAACTCGGTCCTGATCATGTCGAACTTATTGAGTTGGGCAAACTATCCAGCTCGTGGGCATTTTTAATTGCTAGTCTAACATGTAATTTTTTTTATTTTTAATGTGGTATTATTTATTATGGTTTTTATATTTTTTAATTTACTTTGTTACTTTCTTATACTATTATCAATTCTAATTATCATTTCTAATGATGATGATGATGATGATGATGATAATATTCAAATAAATATTTAAAAGTTTACTATTAACATACATAAACTCTCAATATTTATTAATTTTAACTAATTAAATTAAAGAAAATATGATAAATAAATTATATACTTTATTGATAATATTTTTAAAATTAATAATAAGATTTATTCTTTAATAAATTATTATTTTACCATATAAAGACCTACTTAAGGGTTAAGCTACATACTCAGCTTAATTAGGCTTAGGTCCAAATTCTTATATTTTTATTTCAAACTAGCCAGGTCTGGTTAAGAACAATGATTTTAAATTAAAATAACATATATTTTATGTAAATTTAATTATAAAATACATGTAAATATTAATAAAAATATCTTTTTAATATGATTAACAGTAATCCTGATTTACATAGGTAAGCCTGGGCATGTTTAATGAGGGTCAGGGCTTGGAATTTTAAAAAAATTCGAGCTGCGATTCAGTTTGACTCGTGAACATGTTTAATCATATGTAAAATATAAGTTAAGTTTTTAATATTTAATTAAATTATTAAAAGAATATTAAAATAAAATTGATAATTAAAGATTTTACTTTATAAAAAATTATTTAGTTATAATTTAATTATATTTATTTTTAGTATTAAATTCAAGTTCGTTTTCTTTTCGGTTCGAATCCTTTCGAATTTGGATTTCTTCAAGTTTAGATTCTTTCGAGTTTGAATTTTTTTACGTTCGAATCATTTCAAGTTTGAATCATTTTAAATTTAAATTTTTTGAATTTGAACTATTAATTTTTTTTAATCAAATTAAATTAAATTTAAATTTAAATTTAATTTTTTTAGATAAATTTTTATGTTCGACTTTATTTTATCACTTCTAGTGACAACGAGCCACCGCCCGTCAACACTTTTGCTGAGATTGACTTGGGTGAAGTGCTGAATCTAAACATCCGAAGGTGCAAGTATGTGAAGCTGACACCTATTCAGCTGCATGCCACCCCTTTTTCACTTGCAGGGCAGGATTTGATGGCATGTGCACAGACTGGCTCTGGAAAGACAGCAGCTTTTTGTTTTCCAATTATCAGTGGGATTATGAGACACCAGGTTCCACAAAGACCATTACGTGGGGCACGTACACGGTGCCCACTAGCTCTTATCCTCTCTCCTACTTGGGAACTCTCAATACAAGTGGGTGTTTTTATTGATAACTTAAATAATATGCTTCTATTTATGCTATGGAATTTATATTTTGTGAGTTCTGACTATTATTTCAGATACATGAGGAAGCCAGGAAGTTCCCTTATCAAACAGGCGCTAAGGTGGTTGTTGCTTTTGGAGGTGCTCCAATTAACCAATAGATAGATTTTCTCTCATTTCATTTCACACTTCATAATTATGTTTTTACTTTACTTAGCATCACCTAATATAGTAGTGTCGGAATTTTATTGATTTTTATTTAGCAACTCCTATAAAAAAAAAAATTTGCATTCTAGTTTTGCTGGTCAAAGTAAAGCTATCCTCTCTTGGGGCAAATAATACCCTTCGTTGACATAGTTTTGAGTTGATTGTCCTCTTTTTCAATCATTTGTATGTTCACTCTTAACTATTTAGGATCTAGAGATTCTAGACAACTGCTCTTCAGGCTTGATAAGTTTTTTGAATTTTGCTGACCCTTAGGAAGGAACGTTGTCTGGAAGGGGGTGTGCATGATTGATAGAATTCGTCTAATCATGAATCATGGTACTATACTCTAACATGTCCAAGCATTACTTCTCGTCTCTCCTCTTGTAAAGAGGTCTTTTATGAACTTCCTTGTTTGTTATACTGCTCCACACCTCCCTTGAACATTTTCTTAAATTTAAAAGTTCTGTAAATATTTCTTTGGTATGTTTTGTTGCTATTGCGAGCATAAAAGATTTGAAATTTTGGTATCAGTATTGAGCTGTACTGATTCTTCTTCATCATTGTCTTAAATTGTATGTTTGTAATTATATTTGTGTTACCATAAGTTGATGCGATTCTATTTGGCCAGCTGAGGGAGCTGGAGAGGGGTGTTGATATTCTTGTAACAACTCTTGGAAGATTAGTAACTTGCTAGAGAGGTCTAGAGTTTCTCTACAGATGATCAGGTACTTAGCCCTTGACGAGGCAGACAGAATGATGGACATGGGTTTTGAGCCTCAAATAAGAAAAGTTGTGGAACAAATGGACGTGCCCCCACCTGGCGTTAGACAGACAATGCCATTCAGTGCCACCTTTCCAAAAGAGATATGGGTTGTGGCGTTGTGACTATCTTTATAATTAATCATTTATTATTTTCCTGCAGTTTTAATTTCTTTTTTTAAATTCAAAATATAAATTTTGGATGATTTTAAGAGCAACCAGCCGATCCACGTGGCTGATTGTTTTTTTATTACATTTCTTTTTTTTTTCTTTCCATTAGACATGTCAATTGAATGGGTCAGATTAGTTTTGAACCAAGTTTATTTACGTTAGATCATTTTGAGTTTTTAATTTTTATGTTCGTGTCTTTTCGATTACAAGTCACTTCGATTTTAGGTTATTTTAGGTTTAAGTCATTTCAGATTTGGGTCAATCAAGTTCAACACTCGAGTTAAATGGGTTCAAGTCATTCTAAATTCAATTGTTTTTTATTCGAGCTAATCGAGTTTGAAACTCATGTTAATCAAATAGAAGAGTCATCCACGTGTCACATGCTCTTTTCTATTTTTTTTTGTTTTTTAAATTTTATTATTTTGATTTTCTTTAGCTTTGAAAAAAAAATAAAATGAAAAAGAGGTGAAATTCTGGTTAAACTATTTTGGTTATTTAAAATTTCGGGACATTTTTAGGGTTCAAGTTGTTCCAGTTTCAGGTCGCTTCAAGTTCGAACCTCTTCAGTTTCAGGTATTTTTGGATTTGGTCATTTCGGATTTGGATCAATTAGGTTTAACAATAGGGTTAATAGGGTTTGAGCCACTATAGATTCAACCATTTTGGGTTTAGGTCAATTATGTTTAACACTCGAATTAATCAGTTTCGGTCAATTAGGTTTAACACTTAAGTTTATTGAGTTTGATCATTTTTAGGGGGACATTTAAGGTTGATTGTTAGGATCATTATAGGTTTGGATTATTTCATGTTCCAGCTATTTCAAGTTGGGGTATTTTCGAGGTGAGTCATTTTTGGGTTTGGACCATTCTGGATTTAAGTCATTTTGGCTCTGGGTTATTTATGAGTTGGGGTTATTGACTTTTTTCAGCTAAAATGGGTTGGGTCAGGTTTGGGTCCCAATAGCTTGGTCAGATTTTTCCAAGTTTGTATCAGAATTGATATGTCTAGATGAGAGACATCCATCATCTGTGTGTCACATTATTATTAATTTTTGTTTCTTTTAGGCTTGGTTAATAAGACAACCATTTTTTATCTTTTACTTTCATTTGTTTAATACTTTTTAATTGAAAAAGATAAAATAGTTAAAAATTTCATGATATTGTTCTTTATGATTTTTTTTTTCATTTTTAGGAGAAAGCCAGTTTTTTTATTGTATAGATAACATTTTTTTATTATGATCCACTTTTTATTTCTATTCATATCCATAGAGAACTAATGTATGGATGCTTTAAGGCACAGCTTATTATCTTTGTTTGGGATATGTGTTAATTATTGACAATGTTGAAATTTGGATTACCAAGCATCTGAAAATGAATCTTTGCTTAAATAATTATTTTTGTCATCCAAGTATTTGCACTGGAATTGTTACCTAAACTATTTGAATGGCCAATTTAATCTAATTAATTATTCTTCATACATTTGTTTATGCCTACGAATTGGGTAGTCGTATAGGCAAGTTTTAGTAGATTTTACAATGGATTCCATTTTGGCACATGTTTGTGATTTTCTATTAGTAAATTGAATGTCTTGTATAAAGTATCAAAAATTGAAATAAAAATATGTTGGATGAAGAAAGCTTTAAAAACTTGACTTCAAGTTATGTTATTGCATCTAACTTTTATTTGGTTATTCAAATTATTTAGACTTTAAACTAATATCTAATTCATTATCAATAAAAAAATGTACAAAAATAAAGAAAAATCTGCTTGTGGCATAGCGCGGGTATCTATTCTGGTTCTTATAAATTTTCTATGATTCACTCATGACTTATCTCTTTAGGTTATTAAGTTCTTTATTAGATTATTAGACGCCATGTCTGTACTGTAATACTGATTATTGACGATTATTCTTTGTTATTCTGGCATGCATTATGTTGGAATTTTATTTTCTTTATCGGTTACAATTGAGAGCACTACGGTTATTGCCAAAGTTCTTTAGCCAAACCCCAGTTGCTTCTTGCCACCTGAAGTACAACTGACTACTGTCCTGGAATATTATTTGAAGTCGATATATCATGCGTTCTGATAATTACTTACCATTTCATTATTGTTGCATGCAGAGACTGGCCTTTGATTTTCTTGCAAATTATATTTTCTTGGATGTCGAGTTGGATCAAGTAGTGATTTGATTGTCCAGAGAGTAGAATTTGTTCGTGAGTCTGACAAAAGAAGTCACCTTATGGACCTTCTTCATGCTCAGAGAGCAGACGGTTTCCTGGGCAAGGTACTAATAATTTGGAGTTGTGGTACTTTATCGATGATGTTAATGGAAATTCCTCAACGACTCAGATTTAGGTCTATTTGTAGATCATTTGTCTACTTTATGGTTTTGTGAATTTGACTGTAATTTCTACTTTTGGCTTTAGATAACCTTTTGATTTAATCTTGCAGCAAGCTCTTACATTAGTTTTTGTTGAGACAAAAAAGGGAGCTGATTCAGTGGAACATTGGCTGTGCATCAATGGTTTTCCTGCAACTGCCATTCATGGTGATAGAACCCAGCAGGTAAAAATGCATGTTTTATTTACCTTTTGTATTTTTTATGCATAGTACTTAACTTTGAAATAAATTGTTAGTCTCATGGGTAGAAGTCTATTTGAACCCTAAAATTTTTGTTAATGGGAATGGGGGTGCTTAATCACCTTTTTTTTCCCCTGTTGCACTTCTTGGAAGTTCCTTGCTGCTTTTACCCTACATTTTGCCTAAATATGAACTGCCTATGCCTTTATGCTAACCTTTTTGCTAGAAACTGTTTTGTTTTGTTTATCATATTGCCTTTGAATGGCTATTTTAATTTATGTTTTGATGTCTCATTGAGGGCACTTACAGAGTAGTCTAATGGTTAACATTTTATATTTGCACAAGTGTTAACAGTGGATTCTTTGTTAAATCAGTGTTTCTTTTGTACCATCTGCAATATATTAGGAGTTGAGTTCTCAGTTATTATGAAGCCAATTTTGGGATTGGTACATGATGATTCTTGCGATTTTACGCAATTGGTCCGTTAACGATGAACTGACTGGATTTGTTCTTTGTTCATAACAAAAATCATTGTTATTACTATCATCTTCTTCTTGTTCTTGTTTCTCATCCCTTTGTTGTCTTCCTTTTCTGTCTGTTCCAGTTCTGGGAGCGGGATCTATTGGCTGTTTTATTTTATTTTCATTTTAAGTGTCTTATCAACCCTTTGGTTTATACCTTCCTTGAATTATGCATTTTATGAAAGTAATGCAACTGAGAGGTTACTTATGCCTTATGGAAGCAAACTTTCGATATCATTTTTCTCACATTGTGCTTCACGCGGTTGACTGATGACAAGTCTCTTCATTGACTGCATACATATAATGCTGTCTTCGTCCTCTTCTTGTTGCTTCCAAAACGTGGTGGTACTTTTAAGTGTTTTGTGTAGGCAAGCTTAAAGTGTTTTAAGGTAAATGATTTAGCTTTATAAATTATACTTATATAGGTGGCTTCTCCACGTTGGATAGTGCCAAAAAGGAGCTGAATTGAGGACTTTGCTTCACATTTGTGTATAATAGTCACACATCATTTATAAAAATTAAATTGTAATTTTGTCTTGCTGAACTATTATTTTGTGCTTTAATTAGAAGATTAAAGATAATATAAACATGAATGGATGCTGTCATTTCTTTAGTCTTGTCATATGGTTGAAATTAAAGTTTCTTACTTACCTGTTCTTTAGCTTGTCATTTATGAAAGTTAAAGAGATAATGTGCAAATAAGCCATCGATCTTTTATTGCATGGATTTAAGGCTGTGTGTACTTTTATTTCATTGTAATTATACCCATCTAATTTGAACATAGAAGAACAAATTCTAACTGTCAAAAGTGTTAAAATAGGATACCTTCAATTATTTGTTATCCATCTCATCCACAACAAATTCAAGGCAGAATTTTCTATAAATTACATTGGCCAGCCCAGAACGTCGAAAAAAAGTATGGACAATTACATTAAATCAAGGTTCTTTACAATAATAAAATAAAAGTTCAGTCTTAAATCCATGCAATAGAAGATCGAAGGCTTATTTTCATTTTTTAATGAAGTTTGAAAGCTTATATATAACTCTTTTTTGGTGGAACAGCTCTTCTGCATGCCTGTATTATTAAAGATTAAATATAATCTAAATATCAATGGATGTTCTAATTAGTATTTTGTTAGTCTTAGTATGTGTAAAAGAAAATTCCTCGAGGGGGCCACCCCACATAGCTGTGGTATGTGTGGCCTTGCTTAATAGTATAGAGGCACACTAAAAGAGCAGCCAAGGACACCGTAAAAACCATAGTAGTCTCTAGATTGGAAGAAAATAGTATATAAAACAATTCTTGCTGCAGCAACTTAGTGCATTTTATTTTACCTATTGTCTGTGTCTTAATTTGTGTTAATCTGGTATATTAGATGGGGCATAGATATACCATTTCCCAGAAGTGACAGTATTTTGGACGAGAGGGCTGAACAATTTCCAAAGCTGTTAGCTTCTGGTTGGGAGTTGGACCATATAATTCTCAGCAAATGCTTGTTTAAGTGTTTTGTGTTTTTCATTTTATTCTCCTTGTTAGAGGTGGTCATTGTTATCCACCTTTTAGATTCCTTTTTTTATCCCCTCTTATGCGCATGGTCCTTAATCATCCATTAGTTTTCTAGTGCTAATGTTTTTAACCTTTTGCAATTTCTAACCTTTGCTAATACCATATTTGATATTTGTTCCATATGGAGCTTATGCAAAACCCTTTTTTTTTTTGTTGGGGTGCCTGGCTTATATATCATCTCTGTTAATGGATGTTATTAACTAAGATGTCTGTTAATTGTTGCCAAGAATTAGCTAACACATTAATTATCAAGTAATGCTTTCATATGCTAATGAGTGTGGTCCCAATCCCAAGTATGCATATGGTTGCTTTTGGATACATGACAACAGATTTCTAATAAGATCTGGGCTTATATTCCAAATTTTTTATTTTCTAGGTGTTTAGGTCTCTAAGAATATTGGTCCCTGAAAATAATAAAATGGATGGATCAGTTGGTTTGATATAGCCTTCGTTTGCGCCAATCACACTCTGTCTTTACCATTTGACATTCACCATCTTCTTCCCTTCTTTACCTGTTGTCAAGATACCCATTTATCGTGTATATTGCAGGAAACAGAACAAGCATTGCAGTCGATTAAAAGTGGTGCTACCCCAATCTTAGTTGCAACTGATGTGACAGCCCGTGGTCTTGATATTCCTTATGTTTCACATGTGGTGAACGTTGACCTTCCTAGTGATATTGATGACTATGTTCATCGAATCGGACGGACAGGGCGTGCAGGCAAAAATGGTTTAGCCAGAGCCTTCTTCAGTGATAACAATGCTTCTTTGGCAAGGTCATTAGCTGATGTAATGCAAGAAGCGAATCAAGAGGTGCCTGCTTGGCTCACTCGATATGCAGCAACTCGTTCATTTGGCGGGAGGAATCGTCGTCCAGGTGGAGGTCGATTTGGTGGGCGTGACTTTTTAAGGGAGTCATCTTTCAACAGGGGTGGTTCAGGTTACCATGGTGGGGGCAACAGTGCTGGTGAGTATACTGCTTCTGGTGGTAATGGTGGAGGCTATGGTGCATGCATTACCAGTGCATGGGATTGAATACTCAATTTTTTGCTGCTAATTTTGAGTGTCTAATAGTAGCAGCGCTTCCTGTTCTTTCACAGCGACTAATTTTTTTTCTTTGTTTTATTAGGTTTACATGATCTTACGCTAGTAATCCTAGTGATTTTCATTTTTATATTGTTGGACGGTTTTATGACTATTACAAGGGAGGGAGATGTAAGTTTGGTGTTGACGTCGGAGTAGAAGTTGTGTGTATTTGTGTTAGCAGTTATTGGTCTAGAAATTCTAACCAAAAATAGGGATTAGATTACCGTCATCTTTTGATCTTTTACGGGTAAATTTTGTTAGCTAATAGGTTGTAGAATATGTAGTGGGGGATAGAGAAGGTTCTTGTTTGATCTCATATGTTATCATAGGCATGTTCTTTCCAAACCCAGTTTGTGGGGGATGAATTGCTGAGACGCTGTCTCATGTTATCAATATTATCCTTTTAAAGGAGTTGAACGACATTTTTTGTAATATTTTATTTTGGTGGTAACTGAAATAAGTAGGAAACTTGCTTTGTTTGAAATGATAATTTTGCAGTTGGAAATATGGTATGGTGAAAAATTTGTGTGCCGTTGCTAGTCGATAGTCATTCATTCTTCATTCTTTTATTTGTTGTCATATACATGTCGTGGCTATGGTTGAATCGAAATTTTATGGTAGTCTCTTAGGTCAGGTGTACTGCAATGGTATCTATCAGTTGATGACATCTAGGGCTCAAAGACTAGACTCTCAGCATCAAAATGCCCCCTTACATCTATCGAAATATCAATTTTTTAATAAACTGGATTACAAGCTAAATCGGTTAGATTTTTAGTTGTTGATATAATCGGCTCAACCAATTAATTGTATTAAAAAAATTTAAATATAAAATAAATATTAATTATAGTAAAAATTTAAAAAATATATATTTGATTAAATAGTATGATTTTTATATAATTTTAAAGGTTAAAAATTTAAATTTTATCACTTATAATTTTTTAAATTACAACTTAGAAGTATTTAAAAAGGATTTTTCTTGGTCTTTTAGGGTTTTTTATTGTTTTAACTAGTTTTTTATTAGTTTAAAGAAATTTTAATTTTATAATATGTACCGATTTGGATGGGTCAATTTGTTTATTTTGACCGTTCTGACTAATGTAGTTCTTTTAACATTAAGTAATATATCCAATAACTGCCACGGCTATTTTTATCATTAGTGTCGTTAATTGCTGTTCTTTTCTTTTTTATT
Source organism: Adansonia madagascariensis (assembly GCA_038381835.1). NCBI lineage: Eukaryota > Viridiplantae > Streptophyta > Magnoliopsida > Malvales > Malvaceae > Adansonia > Adansonia madagascariensis. The sequence continues at coordinate 1,414 of JBBYHL010473973.1, read as the reverse complement.
ATTAATTAATATGCTTTCTCCTGCTACAGGTATTGCACAAACATGTAGGCACCTTTTGCAAAGAAAAGGGAAGATATTGATGTAGTTCATGCATTTCAATCACCTAATAAAACCCTTTTTCTTAATATTTCTTATTATTTAATCAATTAATTTGTTATAAACTAAGTTCTCATTCGGATTCCAGCATGTCTATTATCCAATAAAATCCTGGGATTGTAAGTGAGGGTGCATTTAGATGCACATCTAGTTGGGAGTGAAAAAGCTACTTGCCCCTCCCGTTAGATTGGAGGGAGTGGGCAAATTCCCTTTTTTCTCTTTCCTTTTTTTTAAATATAAATATAATTTTAATAGTTTATTATATATACATATTTTAATTCAATGATTTTACTAGTCATTTATTATTTTTATTTTATTGTTATTATTTCTTTTGGATTCAAATATATTTTTATTATTGATTTTAATTTCATAACTAAAATATTTAATTAATTTAGATATAAAATAAAAAACTTCAAATATAATTTAAGAATTAAACTCTTATCGTTTTATTGTAATCAATCAAATATTGAAACTTTTATTTCTCGTCAATTGAGCCTTATGCTAAAAATTGTAACTGATTGTTAGTGTACACTGCGTGGAAAACAAATCCATGTGTCATTCTGAGATAGATAGAAGAAAATATTAATGCATACATGGCATTACATGATTAGTGAAAAGTCTTTGAAATTCTTTTAAGAAAAAAACCAATGGCATAAGATACACTATATCTATATCCCAAATTTTCATTTCATTTGCCCATCAAGCAAACAGACAAAAAAACGCAAATTAGAAGAAAAGAATATGGGCAAGTTGGTGGAAGAAGTGGCGAAGAGAAAGAAAGAGTGGGACGAAGCATATGCAAAAACCAAAGTCATATAAAGGAGATTCAAGAATATGGGAAATCAAACAATGGAGGAAACAAAGAACAAAACTTCATTGCCCGAATTAAATGGGTTGGCTCAAGATGGTTTGGCTATGCTTAATTCATTGCAATTTAGTCTTAATCTTCTCGCTCCATAGCTTCCTATCGATGAATAGGTTCAGTCTGCTAAAGCTTTGCATGAAGCTCGGAGAGGTCAATGCCAAAGGTCCCATATTTCTTTATCTTTCTTGAATGAAAATTTTTGAGCTTTTTCTTTTACCAAAGGTGTGAATTTTTTTGGTTATTTGATTTTCTTTTTTTAGCTTTTCAATACCAACTTGGGGAATTCAGTTTCTACTTCAGAACAGAATTTGCAAAAAAAAGTGAATAGATTTTCGACCTAAGAGGCAAAACCATGAAAAAGGTTTACGAAAAGGATTAGACTTAGTGTTACTTGATTTTGATTTTGGGATTCAGATTATTTTGAATGTTTTCCAAGGTTTAAAATTTTTTTGA